>BOPN01002730.1:0-7500 GCA_017312705.2 Penaeus japonicus | reverse complement strand
CCTCGCTCCCCTCTCCGTCTCCCTCTCCCTAGCTGTGTCTCCTAAGGGACCACCTCACCTCACTCCGCGCCAACCGGTTCCAGCCCTTGAAGTGAGCGAAAGAACTCCTCTTTGAAGGATTAGTGTTGCCAAGAAGGGATTGGATCGCCTCGCTTTGAATCCGATATGCCGTGATCTCAAGACCCTAGGCTCCTTTGGGCAGACGACTACATTGTGGTCGATATTAACCGATTAATTATGTATTTTTCTTCATTTATAAACTTCTGTTATTTAATGAAGCAGTAGCTGAACAGTTGTTTCCTTTCTATAGACTTATCGTCTTTTTTTTAAATCTAGAAATTGTTCATGTTTCATTTTCTAACTATTTTATGAGTATCCGATCCGAGTCTAATCCTAAGCTTTATCCACCAATCCTAGTCGATCTAAGCTCCTTTAATTAAGCCTAGTTTTTTTTATAGAAATAGGAAGGGTGGGCTAGTGTATGGGATCAGGTCCGTCTATAGTAATTGGTCTGGGGTCGTTTAATTAGCCCGTAGTTCTGCTAATTGTTCCGGCGTGAGATAGGTCATGTGGTGGAGGGGTTGCCGGTTCTTCGTTTTGACGGGAAGTTTTATTTCGCTTAAAGAGATTCTTTATAAAAGCCTGTTTATGCATTGGTTTTATTATATTGTGGTTCAATATGAATATAGATAATGCATTGTGTTGTATTTATTTTTGAGAAATGTATTGTTCATTTTTTCCTGGTTTCATATTTTGAGGTTTATTTGTTTTGTAAATGTATTTACAATAAGGTTGATTGTTTCTTGCTGCGTCCGATTGTACATTTACAACACATAAAATCTATAGTGTTTTGAGTTCAACTTTCTTATAGTTAAAAGATTTGTGAATCAAGGAAAAAATCAGATTTTACCCTTTCATATTTATTTGAAAATCTATTTACGGCACAACCAACATAAACACAAATAAACAAGCTCGCGAGAAAATAACAACGACCAAAAAATGAATATCAATAACCTCTCACCATCCACTCAAGAGGAAAATCTAAGGTTATTCAGGCAGACCCGTAATGCAACGCGGAATTAAAGAGTGGAGCCGGGTCTTGATGTCGTGGTTGGTGATCGTCATTCACACAGCGTGCCGGGTACAGTACCCCAAATGAGAGGTGAGGGGTTGATTCATGCACAATAGGAGGGGGGGGGGGTTGGTTGGTTCATGCACATGGGGGTCGGTTGGTTGGTTGGTTCATGCACATGGGGGAAGGGGGTTGGTTCATGTACAGGAGGGAGGGGCTAGTATGGATAGAGGGAGAGGGTTGGTTCATGCACATGAGGCAGGGAGATTGGTGTGGGTTAGAGAGGGGGTTGGTTCATGCGCATGAGGCAGGGAGATTGGTGTGGGTTAGGGGGAAGGAATTTGGTTCATGCGCATGAGGGAGTCTAGTATAGACAGGGGTGGGATGGGGATGGTAGGCATTGGTATGGCTTGATGTGACTAGGGATATTGGGGAGGGAGGGGGAGGGGCTGATACATGCACATGTGGGAGAGGGCGGGATGGCGTGGGGTGGGGGTGGGGGTGGGGGGCAAAGGGAAGGTAGGAGACGGGAGTAGTATTGGGGGGGGGGGGAGCAAGGATATCCTTTGTATTTGGACCTCAGGATGTTGCCATTGTTGACCTTACGTGACCTTAGATCGTTAACATAGACTGAAAGATTGTGATTTATAGACTGAAATAACACAAACACGGTAACGTGTATTGCAAAGAGGAGATGCAATATAACACACCCTGCAATAGAAAATACTCTGTTTCTTTTCTTATTATGGTTGTATTTCATTTCGAAGACTGGGAGTGAGGGGTATTAAGCCCATGGGGGACGGGAGGAGGGGGGGGGGGGCATGTGATCCATGAGGTGACTAGATTTTTTATATGTCAGGTCAGGCGAGGTAATTCATTTGTTTTATTGTTGAGATTTCTTTCATGATTTCTTCTTCTAAATCGTTATTCCAAACATTTTTGGAGATTATAGTTTATCGTGAATTTTCCTCTTGCGATTATTATTGTTGTTCGTAATAATAATGATTGTAATAAACGATAACATTATTGTTAGAATCATCATCATCATCATCATCATCATCATCATCATCATCATTGATGCATGCCATAACTTTTACTACAACAAAATTTACTGTTCCAAGCACGAGCATTTTTCTGTTTATGATGGACGTGCATGCGATTATTAACATGAATGCACATCGCCATTTTTAGTACAGCGCCGCTTTAATCGCTGCAATTAAGTCAGTGCAACCACGCGATCGACACAAATCTCTGATTGTTTGTCGGCCGACGAACGGGTCAGGCAAGACGCGGGCCGGATATCGATTCGGACGAGTAATTAGGCGAGTGCGCCCTTAAGCGGGAGTCGAAGTGGTAAGGAAGGAGCGGCGGAGTCTGATGGGGATGGGGATGGGGATGGGGATGGCTTTGATGGACTTGAGGTTTTCGTTTTGATCGGGAGGGAGGGAGGTAGAAGGAAAGGAGGGAGGGAGGGAGGGAGGGAGGGGGAGGTAGGTAGAAGGATAGGAGGGAGGGAGGGAGGGAGGGAGGGAGGGAAGAGGGGAGACTCGTGTGTCTTGGAGGCGAGGGAGTACGAAGGAAAGAAGAGGTAGGAGAGGGATAGGAGAGGGGACTTGCACGGGCGATTAAAAGAGGGGTATAGAGAAAAAGAGGGATAATGCGTGAATGAATTTTTTCCTATGCGTTAGTCCCGGTGTTACGAGAACGTGACGTATCACCGAATGCATTGTTGAGGTTAAATAATAAGAGAGAGAGAATAAAAAGAGAGAAAAAAGAGAGGGAAGGGAGAGAAAGAGACAGAGAGTAAGCGTGAATGTGATTGAAATGTAAAGAGAGAAGAAAAAAAAGAAAGAACGAGAGTGAACCCTAGGGACCCCGACCCTCCAGCCGCAAAGTGGAGGCAAAGAGACTGAGCTAAAGAGGCCTCGCGGTGAGACGAACAGAAGGTAATAATGGAACAAGGGACAAAGGTGTACGCAGAAACGGGTGCGCTCCCGCAGGTGTGCGTGCGGCCCCCGGCGGGAGTGATGGAGGGGGGGAGGCGAGGCACAGGAGGAGCTTTCAGGCCGGAATTGTTCTTTCTTTTGCGGGGAGACTTGCTGGGTGGTGAAGGAGGGGGGCGGGGGAGTCAGAGGAGGAAGCGCTGGCGGGAGGATGGCTTGCTCAGAAAGCTTAATTGCTCACGCCATGGAATCTTGCTCTGCGGCTGACCCGCCCTGCGTGTGTTTGTGTGTATATATACACACACACACACACACACACACACACACACACACACACACACACACACACACATATATATATATATATATATGTATATATATATATGTATATATATATATTGTATATATATATATATATATATATATATATGTATATATATATATATATATATATATATATATATATATGTATATATATATATATATATATATATATATATATATATATATATATATATATATATATATATATATATATGTATATATATGTATATATATGTATATATATATATGTATATATATATATGTATATATATATATGTATATATATATATATATATATATATATATATGAATATACGTAGAAGGACGACAATTTCCAATAGAGGTGCACCCAAGGGTGTACCTCAACACCTGAAAAATATGTACAAAATTCTTTCTCTTTCTCGTTCTCTCTCCCTTTTCTCTCTCTCTCTCTCTCTCTCTCTCTCTCTCTCTCTCTCTCTCTCTCTCTCTCTCTCTCTCTCTCTCTCTCTCTCTCTCTCTCTCTCTCCCTCCCCCCCCCTCTCCCTCTCTCCCTCTCCCCCTCTCTCTCTCTCTCTCTCTCTCTCTCTCTCTCTCTCTCTCTCTCTCTCTCTCTCTCTCTCTCTCTCTCTCTCTCTCCCTCTCTCCCCTTCCCTCCCCCTCTCTCTCCTCTCCCCTCTCTCTCCCCTCCCTCCCTCCCTCCCTATCTCCCCTCTCCCCGGCGCTTCTCCTTCATCCCCTTCCTTTCCCCTCGTTTAAAAGCTGTGCGTCAAGGGAGAAGGCATTAGTGTCCCTCATGCTTGCTTTTTCATTTTCTCATTTTTCTCCTTTTCACACGGGGAGACTTGGATGTCTTGGAGGGAGGGAGGTAGAAGGAAGGGAAGAGGTGAGGAGGAAGGTGGAAGGAAAGAGGTAGGGAGGAAGGTGGAAGGAAAGAGGTACGGAGGAAGGTGGAAGGAGAGAGGTAGGGAGGAATGTGGATGGAAAGAGGTAGGGAGGAAGGTGGATGGAAAGAGGTAGGAAGGAAAGAGGTAAGGAAGAAGGAGGAAGGAAGGTGGGTTGGGGGGAAGAGGGTAAAATTGTGTCATGGAGGGAGGTAGACGGAAGTAGGGGGTGGAAGGGAGAAGGTAAGAAAGTGACATACGCGCTTGTCCCTTTTGCGAAGACAAAGTGGGTCTAAAGCTGGGGAGATGGAGAGGTCTTACGGGAATGTTGATGAATTTTAGAGAAGGAAATGCAAAGGGAGGAAATGGAGGGACGAAACGAGAGGGGACTAAGGAGGGGGGGCATGTTGGGAAAGGAGTCGGGGAAGTGAAATGGAGAAATACAAAAACAATGAAATAGATTTGATATAAGGAAGGAAAGAAAACCTCGAATCGGTATCTTCGGATATTTTGAGGGATGAATAAATTAATAAACCAAAAATGACGTCACCTGAAGAACCGCCACAATCGCCCCCAAGAAGCCGTGCAATGTCGGCGTCCCGTTGGGTGCAGCGGGAACAGCAGCGGTGCACGCACAGCATGACGCGTCTTGTTGACCCGAACGCCATGGTGCCGGCGGGCGAGCGATGACCTTTAGGTACGTCTTCGTGGCTCTTCCAAGGTCAGGCCGATTAGCGTGGCCAGGGAAGACGAGGGAGGAAGGAAGGAAGGAAGGAAGGAAGGAAGGAAGGGAGTAGGGAAGGATGGGTGGAGGGAATGGGAGGAGGGGAGGGAGGGAGGGGTGTTACAACCAGGTAGGGAGCGGATGTGACGTACTCACGTGAGGAGGCGAGGCTGTTTGTGCGTGCGTGTACCTGTACGTTGAGCTAGAAAGAGAGTGGGAGAGATGGAAAAGAAAAAGAAGAAATGACAATAGCCACAACAACATTAACACGAATAAGAACAGGTAGAAGCAAGAAAGAGGGTAGACAATCGTAGATGAACACTCACGCATTCCGCGGTCACGGTGACACATTTCGTCCCGAAGCCCACCGTCAGCCCACCCGCCCTCCGGCCCTCCCGCCCACCTTCATTCTCGTAAGGTTTGACTGACGACTCTTATGTATATCCCTCTGACGGAGCAGACACGCGAAGCCAGGATCTTAGCTGAACGCCGTGTCTGTAACGCAACGTTGCAGAACCTCGGATAGTTGCAACACGGTTCCCTTAGAATCTTTTGCCTAATGCACGAGGAATGGCATAGGTCTGCATATCCCGAAGGCATAAACACAACGACGGAGAAATGTCTTGAAGAATAAACATTAGCAAGGAGCGACGTGTAGGCAAACAGGCCGCTGCAGTGCTGACGCCGGGCTGGTGTCAGCAGATCCCGATTGTTTGATTTAGTCAGGGTGCGACAGGAATGCATGAGTCAGCCGAGTTGTTAGCAACAGTGATGTCAGCAGATTTGTGACGTCACAAGGCGGGAAGGTGAGAGAAATAGCCAGTGCTTGTGCCAGCTTTAGCCAGCTGACGCCATTAGCTAAGAATGGACAAGCTAACCAAGGAGTTTCTGGCGATTGCCCTAAAAACGGCAAGGGAATAGGGGAGGAAAAGGTCAGGCTAATTACAATGAAGGCTGGGAATGTATTAGGGGAGGGGAGGGGATCTGTCTGATTGGGAAAGCAAAAGGAAAAAAAACAACAATTTCCATGTTGATAGGTATGTGTTTTTCTTTATTTTGTGTGTGTTTTATCTTTGTATAGATCAATATGTAGTTTTGTGTGTGTGTGTGTGTGTGTGTGTGTATATATATATATATATATATATATATATATATATATATATATATATATATATATATATATATATATATGTACACCCGCATTTAGACACACGGACACAACTTGAAAATGCAATGATTTGAACCTGTGTCAACGACCTTGTATTAAATACAGGTTTTAATGTCCATTATGTCGTCTTTTAAACAACACAATGGCATAATTGCAGTGACGTCGTACGTAAAAAATGTATAGAATAGAAGCCAAGAATTGTGTTTATGTGTGTGTGTGTGTGTGTGTTTTAAGTAAAATTTTCATGATTGTATATTTTTAGCCTCGACGCATTAACTTCCACGAAGAAGGTAAACAAAAGCCGTATGTTTGAACAGGTCAGACGGAGTTGCCCGGGCGGAAGACACGAATTTTTTATTAATCACAGGGGAGTCATTGATTTAAAGATTGGCCGTTCATTCACGATGACAGCATTTTATGGCATGACGATTATGCCATTGCCGGGCGGAGAGATAGGGAAGGGAGGGAATGGGGGAAGAGGAAGAGGGAATGGGGCAAGATGGAGAGGGAAGGGGGGAAGAGGAAGAGGGAATGGGGAAAGAGGAAGAGGAAATGGGGAAAGAGGAAGGGGATGGGGTAGGAGAAAGGAGGAAGAGGGAATGGGGAAAGAGGAAGGGGATGGGGTAGGAGAAAGGAGGAAGAGGGAATGGCGAATGAAGAATGAAGGAGGAAAGGAGGGGAAGGAGCAAAGGCAGATGGGTGAAAACGGAGGAAGAAGGCAGAGAATATCAAGAAGGATGAGGGAAGTAGGAGGGAGAAAAGAGAGTGGAAAAAAATAGAATAGTGAGGAAAGGAGGGTGAGGAAGGAGGTGGAAGGGAGGAGGAAAAAGAAAATAGGGAGATGGAAGGAGAAGGAGGAGGAGAAAGAGAAAGGAACAAAAAGGAAGAGAGGAGAAAGGACGAAGGAGAAGGAGAAAAAGAAAAAAAAGAGAGGTGGAAGAAGGAGGATTCACCGCGTTGTTAGGCAGGCAGGAGGGTCTGTGGCAAGTCTCACGGGTGTAATGTTGTTGTTTGTGTGTGCGGTGTGTGTGGGTGAGTTCTCGGAAGGGGAAGAGAGAGAGAGAGAGGGAGAGAGAGAGAGAATGAGAAAGAGAGAGATGAAGATAGAGAGCAGTAGTAAGAGGAGAAGAGTGAGAGAGAAACTAAACACAAGGAGAGGGACTATACATACAAATAGGGAGCGGGGAGATGGAGGGAAGGTCATTAGCCTTTGTCCCTCTTGGTAGCATGTGATACAAATGTTCGTGAAAGAAATAACACCAGGAAATTAAGAAAACAATGGAGAGATGTGAATATGTTCTTCACACACACTCACAAACACATATGTTCTACATATGTGTGTGTGTGTGTGAGTGTGTGTATGTGTATGTGTATATGTATATGTATATGTGTAAGTACGTATGTGT
>BOPN01002729.1:179658-187158 GCA_017312705.2 Penaeus japonicus | reverse complement strand
AGAGAGAGAGAGAGAGAGAGAGAGAGAGAGAGAGAGAGAGAGAGAGAGAGAGAGAGAGAGAGAGAGAGAGAAAGAGAGAGGGGGGGGGGGAGTAGTACTAGGTGTTTACGAACCTGGTGTTACTTAACGATAAGGTAAGGGCTGATAAGGCGATATGATAATGATAAGGACGCGGATAAAAAACAACACGTTGAGAGTATATTTGAGCTAATGACGATAATGTTCATAGATAATGATTATAATGATTATCAACGATTTCATAACAAACACACACACACACACACGCATAAAGAAAGAAAGAGAGAGAGAGAGAGAGAGAGAGAGAGAGAGAGAGAGAGAGAGAGAGAGAGAGAGAGAGAGAGAGAGAGAGAGAGAGAGAGAAAGAGAGAGCGACCCAATAACACGCAAAAAACGAAGCCAAATAACAAGTTTCGAATCACGTGCCGAACCGACGATGAAGTCACGCGCGCGCACCTCGCCTCAAACAGAAATTTACGTAAAGATTCTTAACGCCAGGATTTGCAAAGCGCGGTATTTACGTCACTTAAAAGGATGTTATTCATGTGATGGTGTTACTTCTTTTTTTTTTGCAAGCAGTCGTGTCTGAACTGCTAATGAAGTTGTGATATTTAAATGTGTGTCTTTAGCAAAACGATCAGAGCATTTCTAAACGAATGTGTCAACACTATTTATATACACAGTAGTCATGTACACAACATACAGATGGATGGATAGATAGATAGATAGATAGGTGAATTGATCGATCGATCGTTTGACAGATGCAGAGATGGAAAGATGGATAAAAAGACAAAAATGTGTGTGAGAATGTATAGATTTAATAGATATATAGACATTTGTGTAAAATATAAGTATATACAGTGTATATACATTTCACTACAAAATTTAGTTATTCCTTCGGGTCAGAAAGTCAAAAGTTCGTAAATTATAAAAAAAACTCTTTCAACAGTAGAGAAGAGGAGATGCAGAAGCCTGTGATAACCGCATCAAAACCACAAACACAATTTATCACTTACTTCCCCTCACCTTCGGCAAATCATACCTGAGAGAAAAAGGGTAAAAAAAAAGATAAAAAAAAAAAACAAGAACAAAAAGTCACACCCCTTCACCGCGCTGTTAGGACTTCCCCTTCTACTAACTCCCCCCCCCGCTTCTCCCTTCTCCTTCTGCTATTACCTGTGCCAGTGAAGAAGGAAGACTAAATAAGCTAGTGAAAGAACAATAAAGACGACAGGAATTACATTAGGTAACCACTCCCCCCCAGCCCACTGAAAAAAGGAGGAAGTCTCCTTGCACCCTGAACTCCCCTTCTCCCTTTCCTTCTTCTCTTCCCTTCCCTTCCTCTTGTCCTTCCCCCTCCTCCTTTCCCATGAACTTCCACTTCCCCTTCTCCTTCTCCTTCTTTATCTCCTTCCGCCTTACCTTCCCTTCCCCTTCTAATTACCCTTCCTCTACCCAATCCCCTTCCCTTCCACCGTCTTATACCCCTTCGCCTACTCCTTCTCCTTTCCTCTACCCCTTCCCCTTCCCCTTCCTCCTCCCTTTATCCCTCCCCCCTTTCCCCTTCCCCTATCTCCTTCCCTTCCCCTTCCTCCTCCCTCACCTCATGACCCCTACTGCACAAGGTGTCAGAGGTGAAAATTGCGTGCAGTCATTACCTCGCTCTCCTCCCTATTATCAAGAGCCCTTATGATACGTCAGCAAATACGCGTAGAGAACATCTATCACGTCAACTTCATTAACGTTTGCTCAGACCCGTGTTCTTTTTTTTTTTTTTCTTCTTCTTTTTTTTATCTCCGGGACTTAATCTATATAATCAACATAATGAAAACTCTCGCTGCGATATTATCTATGGGATTTAATCGTTATAATCTCCATACTGAAACTGTCACCCTTATTGTTGCTATGATAGCTGCTTCCGTGAATGAAGCCGCGAGAGTTCTACTTTGAATATTGTCTTTGCAACAGCAGCGGTTAGAACTGTGACGGAGGTTGCGATACGATGTGACAGGGATGATTGCAGGAGCTTGAATATCATGAGTGCGAGTGTGTGTGAGTATGAGTGTGAGTATGATCGTGAGTTTGAGTGTGAATATGAGTGTGAGTATGTGTGTGAATGTGAGTGTGAGTATGTGTTTGTGTTTGTGTGTGTGTGAGTGTGAGTGTGAGTGTGAGTGTGAGTGTGGATATGAGTATGAGTGTGAGCATGAGTATGAAGTATGACTGTGAAGTATGAGTGTGAGTGTTAGTGTCTGTATTCTATGAAATCACACCAAAAGCAAAACCTCCTTAGTCCATTATACAAACGCCAAAGAAAACTTTTCCTCACAAAGGTTGAGGTCATTGTGAGTCACGAAGGCGGTGACTCATCTTCGTCCGTGAGTGAATCAGGGTCACGATAGGCCGTTCACACCAGACTGCATGCTCAGGTACTGATATTATGTCGAAACATAAAAGATAATAATAACAATCTTGGAATATTATATAACACTGATGGCAGTGATGATTTATATATATATATATATATATATATATATATATATATATATATATATATATATGTATATATATACGTATATATATACATATATATGTGTATATATATATATACATATATATATATATATATATATATATATATATATACATATATTTATATATATATATACATATATGTATATATATATGTATATATGTATATATATATATATATATATATATATATATATATATGTATATATATACATATATATTTATACACACACACACACACACACACACACACACACATATATATATATATATATATATATATATATATATATATATATATATATATATATATATATATATATATATATATATATATATAGTGTGTGTGTGTGTACATATATATATACATACATATATATGTATATAAGTATATATATATATATATATATATATATATATATATATATATATATATATATACATATATATATATATATATATATATATATATATATATATATATATATATATATATACATATATATGTATATATGTATATATATATATATATATATATATATATATATATATATATATATATATATGCACATATATATACATATATATATATATATATATATATATATATATATAGAGAAATAGATAGACATATAGATAAAGAGAGAGAGAGATGGATGGATAACGAAAGGACGATGAACAATGGACGCCGGTCCTTGAAAATCTGAATAAAGACAGAGAGGGGAAAGACAGAAGAACAGGAAGAAAAGAAAATGAAAAGAAAAGTAAAACCTATAAAGCAAAAACAAAAAAAGAAAAAAAGAAAGAAAAAAAAGTAACAAAGAACAAAGGTAAAAAAGAATTTGTTAAAAAAAAGAAAATTCCCCCAAAGAAGAAATAACGGGAAAGGGTAAACGCCCAAAGGAAAGGCAAATGAGCCGAGGGCAAGACTAACCCGAAGGAAAAAAAAAAAAAAAAAAAAAAAATCAAGGAACTAATCATAGAAAACGAAAAGGAAGGTAGGCCTATAAGTACCCTTATCTTCACGGTCGAGTCTTCCAAGGTTTCCGCTGTCTAATTCTTACAAGTTATCGAGCGTATCACAGTCATTCTTCCGTCGGACCAGTTAATAGCTCGAGGAAGAAAACAGAGGAGAGACAGAAGAGATAAGATGGATTTCATACGAGGATTGAGATGCCACGTTTTGTGGTAATACTGCTGCGACACTGATACCAGTCACTGGCATCTTGAGGTTTGTCGGTTGATACAATTTTGAAAAATCAGATGTTTTGGGTTTTGTAACTACTCTTGGATTGTCCTTACTCCCTTTTCGTTCATCTGTGTCCTTTTTCACTACTTGCAATAACAACAACAATATTACTTCTGATACTACTACTATTACTACTACTACTATTACTAATAATGATAACGATTATAATTCTAATATTATTAACAATGACAATAATAACAATCTTAATAATAATGATCAATATCATTATTACTGATAATCACCATTATCATTATTGCCATTAAGATCACAATGATGGATAAATCTGTCGATCAACCAAAATAAAAGACTGGTCGCCTAACCTTCTTCGTATCCAAAACAAACCCCAGAATTCCCCACCGTTGTCTTTTTTCCTCCGCGAGACCGACTTTGCCGATCAGCCCCCCCCCCCCCCCACTTAAAAATTTATCCTAAAATCTCCCCTTGGTTACGGCGGGTCGTTATCCTGCTTTAATGACCGGAAGCTGTTATCCTGAGATGAACACAAGCGAGCCATGAGAGAACGTGATCAGAATGTTCATTTGAACTTCCCTTCCTTCCCCCCTTCCCCCCTTCTATCCTTTCCACCCATCCCCCTTTTCGTCCATCCTATCCCCCATCCTTACCCCCACCCCCCTTCCTTCCCCATCATTGCCACATTCTTTCGAAAATAGTTTAATGATGTAAATTTAGTCATCACTCCTAGCCCTCTGCTTCAAGGACTCAAAATCATTCTTTCTTTAATGACTCTTTTCTTTATTCTATTTTCCATCCATTCTTTTTTTTATCATATATCAAACATATTGACATCTTTTCATTGTCACTTCTTTGATGAAGTCCTTGGTCTAGCATGACACTTGCACTGAAGGACTCGTCTCAATGTGTGTTTAACATGGTAATCCATTGGGAATGTTTGATTAGTTTATAGGCGAGGACTTGAGTGTTCATGGGACTTGATCTCGAAGGAATGATAGATAGGTAGATAGATATATAGGGAGGTATGTTGGTTGGTGGGTGGGTGGGAGGGGAGGGAGGAGAGAGGGAGGGGGGGAGGGAGGGAGGGAGGGTGGGTGGGTGGGTGGGTGGGTAGGTAGTTAGATATAGGTAGATATATATATATAGATATAGATATATAGATATATAAATAGATAGATAGAAAGATATATAGACAGATGTAGAGAAGAGAGAAGATAAAGACAAAGGGAAAGAAGAAAGAGAAGAGGGAGCAGAGAGGAAAATGAGAAGAAACGAAAAAAAAAAAAAAAAAAAAAAAAAAAGAAACAGAGCGGCACGCAAACAGAAGGGTTGACGGACGAGATCAAGAATAGCAGCCCCGGGGCACCGTCGAAGCATCTCATAACTCTTCTTCTAACCAACCGTTGCCTTGTCACGCAAGAACCCCCCTTCCCCCCCCCCCCCCTACACACACAAACGCTCACACACGCACACACACATACACACACATACACACACAGCGACCCCCCACCTCCCAACCCACAAAAAAAGTGCGGAAAGGAGAGGCTGTGATACAGGACATAGACCTAGTATCGACACGGTGTTTAGGCCTACCCGAGAACGGGTTAATAAGCACCTTTTTTATTATTGGAAGTCGGGAAACCACGGGAAGAACGTGTAGGTATATGTTAGGAGGAGGAGGAGGAGGAGGAGGTGGAGGTGGAGGAGGAGGAGGAGGAGGAGGAGGAGGAGGAGGAGGAGGAGGAGGAGGAGGAGGAGGAGGAGGAGGAGGAGGAGGAGGAGGAGGAGGAGGAGGTGGAGGTGGAGGAGAAGGAGGAGGAGGTGGTAGTGGTTGTGTTGGAAGTGGAGGAGCAGGAGGAAGAGGAGGAGGAGGTGGTGGAGGTAGAGGAGTAGGTGGAGGAAAAGGAAGAAAAGAAAAGGAAGAAGGAGAGGGAGGACGAGAAGGAGGAGGAGGAGTAGGAGGAGAGGAGGAGGAGGAGGGGGAGAGGAAGAGAAGGAGGAAGAGGAAAAGAAGGAGGAGAAAAATAAAGAGGAAAAGAAAAGGGAGGAGACAGCAAGAGGAGGAAAAAAGAGAAGAGATGAAGGAAAACAAAAAAACAAAAAAAAAGAAGAAACAGAAAGCCAAACAGAAGAAGAAAAAGAAAAAAAGAATGAGACAGAAGAGCAGGGGGCGGCGCGGCGGCCTGTCGCTGTCCTGGGTATGGCCCGAGGGAGAGGGACCCAGGCCGGCGGTGAGAGGAGTGAACTCCTTCGGGTCATGGGCTTACGAAGGGATGGAGACCGAGGGGATTAGGATGATGGAAAAGGAAATAAAAGATGGAGAAGAAACGAGGAATGGAGGGGGGGGGGAGGGGGAGGGGCAGGGGAAGGGGCAAGGGCAGGGGGAGGGGAAGGGGCAGGGGGACGGGCATGGGGAGGGGGAGGGAGGGAGAAAAAAAAAGAAAAACAGATAGAGAGAGAAAGAGAACCCCCCCCCCCACACACACACACAATGGCGTCCAAACATTTCGCACATACAGAGCAAAGTACACGAGCGTGCTGGTACAGCGAGCAGGGCGAAGGGCGAGTTCTAAGTGTGGCTCTTAAGACTCCAATTGTAAGTGGATTCGGCGAAACGCGTTGAGGAGACTTAAAACACGAGAGAGAGGGTGTACTTAGGCCGCCCACGGAACTGGCTGTGTTTATCTTGTTGTGATAATGGCGTAAAGAATATCACTATTATTGCAATAAATATCATTATCATTAAAATTCCTATCAATTATCATAATCAATATTATTCCTATTAAATGTTAAATCATCATTATTCCTATTAATTAATTACCATTATCATCATCATCCTTACTATATCCCCACCGTTATTATCATTATCATCCCTAACATCCCGTTACTTACAATTCATATCAAACAAGGCATTCTTATAATCAATCGTTTATCACTCCATTGGAAACTGTATCAAATCGCCCCCCTCCCCCCCCCCCACACACACCAATAGGCCTATCGACCTAACGAAGAAACTGATGAAAACAAAAGACAAAAAAAAAAATCAAATCCGATTATCAATCAAAGGAAACGGCTCGGCGGTCGGAATGCTTTCTTAATTAAAATCTTTCACATTAACAACTTCTTTCTCCTCCTGAAGCTCCTTCTTTTATTGTCTTTGTTGTTGTTTTATTTGTCCTTTTGTTTTCGTTATCTTTTCTCTATATGATACGACACGTAATAAGTTCCATGGCAGAGATGGAAGGAAAGGGGAATGACGAAGAGAAAGGAGGAAAGGAGAGAGAGAGAGAGAGAGAGAGAGAGAGAGAGAGAGAGAGAGAGAGAGAGAGAGAGAGAGAGAGAGAGAGAGAGAGAGAGAGAGAGAGAGAGAGAGAGAGAGAGAGAGAGGGGGGGGGAGAGAGAGAGAGAGAGAGGGAGAGAGAGAGAGAGAGGGGAGAGAGAGAGAGAGAGAGAGAGAGAGAGAGAGAGAGAGAGAGAGAGAGAGAGAGAGAGAGAGAGAGAGAGAGAGAGAGAGAGAGAGAGAGGGAGAGAGAGAGAGAGAGAGAGAAAAGGGGAGAGAAAACGTAGGAAAAGGGAGAGCAGAGAGAGAAGAAGCGGGAGAAGAATAGAAGATAGGGCGAGGGAACTAAGAAGAAGGAGAGAAAAGGAAGGAGAAGAGGAAGGAAAATACGATAGAAACGGAACAAACAAAAGATCTAAGATATATGAAAGGTAAAACATGCAGAAGA
>BOPN01002729.1:159658-164658 GCA_017312705.2 Penaeus japonicus | reverse complement strand
GGGATAAGTGTGACGAGAAGCACACGTGTATATCCGCGTGTGTTGATACGCATGTCTGAATTCTAGATTATATTCTTGTTGTTGTTGTTGCGTGGAGGAAGTAAAAACTCCTATTCAAAGGTGATCTACAACACAATGCTATTCATATTATTTTTAAACAAATCGAAATGCAATTCCAAATCGAAAAAGCAACTCCGTCTGCCAGCCTGTCCACCAATTACCAAGGCGCCGTCATCTCCGTGAAGGGCGGGGCTTCCTAAGAGGGGTCGTGTGACGTCATAGCCTTGACCTCGCCTGCCACAAGCAAAGAATTCAAGCACAAAAACAAAGTTGCCCAGTCGTCCCGCCTTTTTTCATTTCTTTTCATTTATTAAAGAACGAAATAATGAAATTTCATTTCGTAATTCGGTTAATTCGCTATACGGATGTCGTAATTAAATCAAACGGCAAAAATAAAAAGTAATCTGAACTTGCTCCTTAAATGCTGGGAAAATACTCCATATCTGAGTGACTTTACGAAATGCAGTTTTTTTTTTTTTTTTTTTTTTTTTTTTTTGTGGGGGGGTTTTTGGTACTATTGGTGATATAAATTAGTATATTTTATGTAAGGAGATTCTGCTTGTTATAATTTCTGAAGATACGATAGGATAGGAAGAAGCCTTCTCAAAAATATTTTAACATCTCTCAAAGGCTTGCTTTATAGAAACCTCCCACTCTTTCTCCTTTCCTATTCTTCTCCTTACCCTTTTCCTTTTCATTCTCTCTCTTTCTTCTCTCTCTCTTTCTCTATTTCTTTCTCTCTCTCTCTCTCTCTCTCTCTCTCTCTCTCTCTCTATATATATATATATATATATATATATATATATATATATATATATATATATAGGTGTGTGTGCGTATGTGTGTGTATGTGTGTGTGTGTGTGTGTGTAAACATGGTTTAGAATCAACATTCAACAAATATAATCACCACTATAGTTTAAACCATAATAAATTATGCATCACGTTTCCTTTGCATGGTCATCAATCATTATAACTCCATTACTACAATCACTGCAGCCGAATACTGCCATCGCTCATCACAAGTGCAGTTGTAATCAGACACTCCCCATAAACACATACATTAAAATATCAGCAACCAAGAAGTTGTCATTTGCCATCATAAACTACCCATCTACTTTAACGTAAACACTATCATCACGGTCCCATATAATGCGCCCCTTCCACCCCTACCTCCCCCCCTTCCCCGTGATTGCACAACCATGCAATCAGAATATGTTATCATATCTACCACAAGACGTGGAATGTCCAATGACATAACTAGGAACTGGAATCACTTCGCTTCGCTTTTACGGCAAAGCTCTTGATTTCTACCACCGTTCTACTCACTTCTATTACATTCTAATTCACCACTACCACTACCCCGCTCGCCGTTATCACATTCCCACTCACCTCCACCACTGCCACATCCAACTCACTTCTACCACACTCCCATTCACCTCTCCCTACCACAGCCCCGCTCACCTCTACCGCAATCCCACTCACCTCAACCACATTCCCACTCACCTCCACCACTGCCACATCCAACTCACCTTTACCATAATACCACTCACCTCTACCACACTCCCACTCACCTCTACCACACTCCCACTCACCTCTACCACATTCCCACTCACCTCCACCACTGCCACATCCAACTCACCTTTACCATAATACCACTCACCTCTACCACACTCCCACTCACCTCTACCACACTCCCACTCACCTCTACCACACTCCCACTCACCTCTACCACAGCCCCGCTAACCGCTACCACCGGTCCTCCTTTCCGAGCGCCTCCGAGGACCACCTCAGCGGGACACGGAGACCAAGTGAGCGCGCGGAAACGAAAACAGGAGCGGTAGGAAAAAGACGGACCGACAGCGCCATCTGTCGCGAGCGGAATCTGCATCTCCGCGACCTGTCACGTCCAAGGTCAACCCCGAAACCCCTTTTGGTCCTGCTCCTCCACTTTTCTCTGTCCCTTCCCACCTCCCCTCCCCACAACTCTTTTTCTGTGTCCTTCCTCCCCCTCCCCCATTTTTCCTCCTGTTTCTCTTTTTCTTTTGTCTTATTTTCCCTTTTGTTTCTCCTTCCTCCTCCATCTCTTTCCCTCTCTTCTTCTTCCCCTATTTTTTTCTCCCTTACCCTAATCTCCTTCTATTCCTCTTATTCTTTTTAATTACTCTTTTCTTCGCTCCTTCTCCCCCTCTTCTCTCCCTCTTCAGTTCCCATCTTCCTACCCTCTCGCTCCTCTTGTTTCCTTCTCCCCACCCCTTTCCCCCCCTCTTTCCTTCCTCCCCCTTCTCCTTTTGCCCCTTTCCTACTCATCTCATTCTTGTCCACTTCTCCTATTTTTCCCCTTTTCCCCTCATCTCTTTTTCTCCTCTTCTTCCCCTTCTCGTACTCTTTTTCCCTTTCTCCCTTCTCCTTCAATTCTATCTCTCTCCCTCTTTTCTTCCAGAGAGAGAGAGAGAGAGAGAGAGAGAGAGAGAGAGAGAGAGAGAGAGAGAGAGAGAGAGAGAGAGAGAGAGAGAGAGAGAGAGAGAGAGAGAGAGAGAGAGAGAGAGAGAGAGAGAGAGAGAGAGAGAGAGAGAGAGAGAGAGAGAGAGAGAGAGGCAGAGAGAGAGAGAGAGAGAGAGAGAGAGAGAGAGAGAGTGAGAGAGAGAGAGAGAGGCAGTGAGAGAGAGAGAGAGAGAGAGAAAGAGAGAGTGAGAGAGAGAGACCAGAAAGAAGAAACCATACAACTTTATCTCTCAAAGCGAGCCGAAAGAGGTGACTGCGTATCGGAGGGAAACACCGCATGACTTGTATGGTCTCAGTTCTAAGTTCAGTTCCGGAATTACTTCAAAATCATATTAATGTATTTATTTTCATTGTTGATCTTTCTTCTTCGTTTCTTTCTTTTTCCTCTTATCTTCTTCCCACTTCTTGTTATTGTTATTGTTATTATTATTATCATTATCATTGTTATCATTATTATCATCAAAATAAGTATCATCATTATCATTACAACTATTATCATTACTATTATCTTCATTATCATTTTTATAATTTTCCTTATTATTATTCTCCTGATCCTCACTCTCCGTCTTCTTTTTCTTTTATTTTCTTCTCATTTTTCTTTTCTTCTCTTCTTCTGCTCCTCCTCTTCTAATGACTCAAAACAGGATCACCCACTTGGACCCAAAACAGGATATAAAATAATGGATTATGAGCCTTAGCGACGGCCGGCGCAATGCGTGATTTATGGATACATATATATATATTTTTTTTCTTGTGGGTTCCGGGTGTTGCTCTATCGTGCAGGAGTCAGGAGAGGGGAAGGGAGAAAGGATGTGAAGGGAGGGGGGAAGTGGGGGAGTGGGATAGGGGAAAGGGGAAGGAGAAAACGATGTGAAGTGGGTAGGGGGTGAAGGAAGAAGGAGGAAGAACAGACAAGGGAATGAACGGAACCAGAAAAAAAAACAAAAAACGATACCAAAGACAAACAAACAAAACAATAACAACAAACAAACCACATCATCAACCAAACCTCAAAGGCACTACAAACACATCCAAAGCATCAATCAACCTGTCAAACAACAGCGACAACGAACGTAGAAGATTCCGCCGACGTCTAATGCTTCCTTTTCTGATTATCACAACGGACGAGGAAGCGCTAATTCAACACCCAAATAAACACTCCCTTGAGGTAAACAAGCAATAGAAAGAGAAAGAGAGGAGGAGAAGGGTGGAGGGAGGTGGATGGGGACGGGGGGGGAGGAGAAATAGGGAGAAGAGAAAGAAGGATTGAGAAGAATACATATCAAAACACACTTAAATACAGATGTGTGTGTTTGTGTGTGTATGTGTGCCTGTATGTTTGTGTGTTTGTATGCTTGTGTGTGTGTGTGTGTGTGTGTGTGTGTGTGTGTGTGTGTGTGTGTGTGTGTGTGTGTGTGTGTGTGCGTGCGTGAATCGAAGAAAGGAGTAAAGAGCGAAAGCGAGAGAGAGAGAGAGACAGAGAGAGAAAAAAAATAAAATAGAAAGAAAAGGAGAGAACAAAGATAAATATGATGAGAAAGAGAAAGAGAGAGAGAAAAAGAACACCAAGAAGTCACCAAAGGAATAAGACATAACCGGCAAAACCTCATCGGGAACACAAGGACGAAAAGCCAACGAGGCGAAACTGACAGCCGGGTGACAACACGTGGAAAACGAAAGTGAAAATTCAAGGGACACAAAAAAAAAAAAACAACCTTTCTTCCTCTTGAGTCCCCCCTCCAACCCCCCTCCAACTTCTAGCCCCCCACCCCCCTTCCACAGTTCTTCCCTTTCTTTACATATTGATATTTATTTGATCTTGGAGGGGAGGGTATCTATATTCATAAATCATAAACAAAAGACAAATAGAATAAACAAATAGATCCTCAAAAGATACAATCAAGCAAAGATTATTTCATCTCTCAAAACAGCATGATGATGCAGGCAAGCAGGCAGGCAGACATACAGACAGACATACAGGCAGACCGACAGACAGATAGACAGGCAGGTAAGCAGACAGACAGACAGACAGACAGATAGACAAACAGACATACAGGCAGACAGACAGGGCAGGATGCAGTTGCCACGTTGCAAATTGAAGTCCCGTCGGAAGTCCTTTCCGTGAAGGGAGGAGACTTACTTTTCTTTCTCTGTTTATTTATTTATTTTTCTTCCTTTTCGGAGGGTGTGGATTGGCAATTGTATCTTTCTTATTCGTCTATTTTCTATTTGTCTCTTTTGTTGCGTGTCTTGAAGCCATGCGTATCTCCTGTCTGCGAATTTATTTATATTGGTGCATTTTCCTTCCTCTGTCCTTCAAGAAATTTTATGTATATGTGTATATACACACATACACCCACACACACACACACGCACACACACACACACACACACACACACACACATACACACACACACACACACACACACACACAC
>BOPN01002729.1:144658-147158 GCA_017312705.2 Penaeus japonicus | reverse complement strand
GGGGGAGGGAGGAGGAAAAGAAAAGCAAAGATTAAGTTCAGCCTCTTGGAAATTGGAAAAGAAGACGAAGAGAAAGAATTAGAGAGAAAGAGAGGGTGAGGGTGAGAGAGAGAGAGAACATACAGAGATAGAAACATACAAAGACAGAGAGAAAGGGAGAGAGATATAAAAAAAAAGAGGAAAAATATCCGTACTTTCAGCTTGATAAGATTAAGACGTTTCTTTACGACAAGCCAAGTCACGACGAGGTACAGATTCAAGGAAACGAATCCCGGACCATAATAAGGATAAGGATGATAAAGATTTTATCAGTCTATGATATCTAGGAGAAAAAATAACACCACCTCAAAAATCTTAAATCGAGTGTAATCTGCGTGTCTACTGTATTCGTATCATTATATGTATGTATGTATGCATAATATGTATGTATGTATGTATGTATTTATGTATGTATGTATGTATGTTTATATGTATGTATGTATAATATATATACATATTTATATATATAAATATATACATATATATGTATATATACATATATATATATATATATATATACATATATATACACATTCATTAATGGAAAAGATAAATTTCGATAATTCTCAGATCTGTCCCCGGAGTTTCTCCAGTCCGCAACCCTGAATTAGACGCAAGAGTAAAAACTCCGGAGGGAAGACATCCGTCAATGGCGCAGGTAACACGTTTTGCTAATTGTAATATTCCCTAAGGGAGAAATAATATCTATTTTTACAACTGAGAGAGAGAGAGAGAGAGAGAGAGAGAGAGAGAGAGAGAGAGAGAGAGAGAGAGAGAGAGAGAGAGAGAGAGAGAGAGAGAGAGAGAGAGAGAGAGAGAGAGAGAGAGAGGGGGAGAGAGAGAGAGAGAGAGAGAGAGAGAGAGAGAGAGAGAGAGAGAGAGAGAGAGAGAGAGAGAGAGAGAGTGGGAGTGAGAGTGAGAGACAGAGAAAGACAGAGAGAGACAGAGAAGACAAAGAACGAAATAAAGAGACAGACAAACAAATCCCTCATCCAACCTCGTGTGATAAAACCTCGTATCATAATCAATACAAACATATCAATCAACACCACTACCGATGTATAATACCGCAATCATCATGTTAACTGCCGTACAGACTATCACCACACTCATAATCACCCATTAATTACAACCTATCTTTATTATCATTATCATAATTATTTCCCGAGGCATTTAAATCAGTGATCCGGTTATATATATAAAAAAGTAATCCCTGCCGGAAACCTTCGCCGCTCCCAGATGAAGGTTACGAAACCTCCGCTGAGCTATGCTGCTATTATGGGCGGTGGTGGAAGAGGTGGAAGAGGTGGAGGTGGATGTAGAAGAGGTGGAGGTGGAAGAGGAGGAGGAGGAGGAGGAGGAGGAGGAGGAGGAGGAGGAGGAGGAGGAGGAGGAGGAGGAGGAGAGGGGGTGGAGGTGGAGGAGGAGAAGGAGGAGGAGGAGGAGGAAGAGGAGGAGAAGAAGTAAAAGCTGGATGAGGCGGAGGAATAAGAGAAAGAGAATGAAAAAGAGAAGGAAGAAGAAGAGGAAGGGAATGAGAAGGACGAAGACGACAAGAAATAGAAGGAAGGAGACGAAGACGATGGAAAAGAGAAAGGAGAAAGAGTAGAATTAGAAGAATTAGAAGAAGAAGAAGAAGGAGGAGGAGGAGGAGGAAGCAGAAAGAGAGATAACGAACCGTAATTCGTTACCAGTGATATCTAATATAATTCATACCACTTTCACATCATAATTGCTCTTCGTTACTCAACGGATATTTAAGTCATTAATTGTTTTATTATGATGAAGGGGGTTGGGGAGAGTGTGCTGTTACAGTGTTGCTTAAGCCTTTATCTTAATTATCATATCATTACATCCGTGCGTCTGTAGGCTCTCCGTGTGGTTTTCGATTTCGTTGTGGCTAAACGGTCTCGTTTTAATTATCTCTCATAAGCGATATAGAATCTTGATTATTCTCTCCTTCCTTCCCTCTCTTTCTCCTTCTTCCTCTCGCTCCTCCTCCCACCTTTTCCCTCTCCTTCTCCTTCTTCCTTTCCCTCCTTTTCCCTCTCCCATCTTCTCTCTCTCCATTTCCCTCCTTTCCCCTCTCCCACCTTTACCCACTCCTTTTCCTCCTTCCTCTCCCTCCTTCTCTCTCTCTCCATTTCCCTCCTTTCCCCTCTCCCACCTTTACCCACTCCTTTTCCTTCTTCCTCTCCCTCCTTCTCTCTCTCTCCATTTCCCTCCTCGTCCCTCTCCCTCCGCCCCCTCCCTCCCCAAAGTACCTCCGGCCCAAAGCACCCACAGACACCCGCAGAGGCCAATGTATCAAGGCACGAGGAATGAGCCACAAAAAACCTACGACAGTAAACACTAAACCCGTCGGTGCCCGGATGTTGGTAGGCAAGGTGTGGTACCCCGAGGCAGAGAGGTAGAGGGGGGGAGGTAGAGGGGGAGAGGGGAGAGGGGAGAGGGGAGAGGA
>BOPN01002729.1:134129-139129 GCA_017312705.2 Penaeus japonicus | reverse complement strand
GTCAACGATGTGAACTATATTTTCTCTCCAATAACGTCACCACAGGTTAACCTAGACCCTCCACTCTCCCCTCCTTCTCCTCCTCTTTCCTTCCCTTGTCCTTTAACTTTCCTCCCTCTGTGTTGCTCTTTCCCTGCCCTCTGACGCCCGCAAGCACGCCCATTTAGCCTTGCGGTGGGAATGCGGCCTTAGGAGCAGTCACCGAGAGGAAAATTGAAATAGAAAACGCGTGGATGTGAACGACTGCATGTCCTTCTGTCGCTAGTTTTAAATTCGATTGTTTTTTCATGTTTTTGTTGTTGTCGTTGTTCTGATGGCCATATGATGCTAATATACTGAAATATTCATGGTCATATGATGATATTTCAATGTATTACAACTTTTTTTTCTTTTCTTTTCTTTAAGGCAGGGATAAAATTCGTGAATTAATCTAAAACATGTTTTTTTAAATCAGAAACGCATATAAACAAACATACATCCGCGAATCACAACCGAAATACAATGACAATAAACCAAAACACAGCCTAAACAAATGAGTATCGCCAAGCGTCACTCCACCAGAAGGCCGCCCGACGCCGCCGCCATTTTGCCTCTAGCGGCGATTTGCGCAAGTTCCCATAGGTGATCACCGGCTGCGTCTTCATTATCATAAGACAGGCAAAGGTCATTAGCGGAGAGTCGTTGGGCTTTTTTGTGCGATGGTGTATCATAATTATTAGTTTTCTTTAAATTTTTTTGTTCTCCTTTTTTATCTTATTTCTCCGTTGATAATAGTTCTTTTGCATGGTAACTTCGTATGGTTATTCTGGGTGATGATTTCATTTTTTTATTTTATAATGATTATATGTGTGAGTGTGTGTGTGTGTGTGTGTGTGTGTGTGTGTGTGTGTGTGTGTGTGTGTGTGTGTGAGTGAGTGAGTGAGTGAGTGAGTGAGTGAGTAAGTAAGTGATTGTATGTTTACGTGCATTATATTACACAACAACGCAACACCCCCCACCCCCCAAAAACAACAACACAGACATGAGAAGCGAATCACACAACCACCACGGACTTTCAACAGACAAAAGGCCACCAGACAGACCAAACCTCCTGGCCGGCTCCTCAATCACTCCCCAACTCAAGCATGTCAAAAAGGATGACACTCGCTTATGTAAAGTGTGCCCTTTGTCTCTCGTGGATGGTGTTATTCGATGACTGAAGAGGGAAATCAACAAGCCAAATTTGGATGACGTAATATTACTCTTGCGAAATGAAAAAAAGCGAAAACATAAGTATGGGGAAGTAATACGAAAAGAAAGGGTTGAAAGTGATCATTGAAGCGGAAAATGTGAAAAGGTTTGGAGGAATGGTAAACAGGTAGGCAAATATAGAAGTATGACATAGATGCACACACACACATGCTCACTCACTCACTCACTCACTCACTCACTCACTCACTCACTCACTCACTCACTCACTCACTCACACACACACACATACACATACGTGTGCGTGTGTGTGTGTGGTGTGTGTGTGTGTGTGTGTGTGTGTGTGTGTGTGTGTGTGTGTGTGTGTGTGTGTGTGTGTGTGTGTGTGTGTGTGTGTGTGTATGTGTAAATATATATATATATATATATATATATATATATATATATATATACATATATATATATACATATATATACATATATATACACACATACACACACATATGTACATATACAATATATTTAGGCCTAATAGTGATCCAAATAGTAGACCTAACTTTGGAATTAATAAACCACCATGTTCTAAACCGAAAACTACCAAAAGCAAAAGAAAACGACAAATACCCAAGAAACGCTCATTCCAACTACCCAGCCCCCTCCCTCTCCCCCTAGTCCTCTCAACTGCGTCCACCATACCTACCAAAAATCAAAACATGAACATAAAACAAGAATGATAATAAAATAGAAGTTCACAAAAATGAAATAGAATAAAAAAGCGAATGAACAAAAAATAAATAAAATAAAAGCGAATGAACAAAAAAACGAAAATAGAATATAAATTTTAAGTAACATCGACCTCCTTTATTCGCCAAAAAATTAACAAATGAAATCAATAAAATAAAAAAAACGAATATAAAACACAAAAACAACAAAGAAACGGCGCTTCCCTTCCCGTCCCAATAAGGCCCAATAGACCCAAATCCGGTCAGCTGTTCGGCCTTGCCCAGCGCCCGTGTGACCAGAGCGCTGCCGGCAGGGTCACGCGCGGTCTCCCGGCCGATGTTGGTCACAGGAAAGATAACACATTCTCCGCATATGTGCTATTTCTTCGAGATCGGATGAGTGTGGGGAAAGTGGTATTTAAATTCGATGGTCGGTTTGAAGAACGCTTGTGTCTACTACAGTTTTGGTTGTGATTTCGTGAGAATTGGTTTGGACTGTTCTAACTAACATTTGACTAAATACCAAAGGAAAAACAAATGCAGGCAAAACATAAAAATAAAAGAATCTAACATACATATTACCAACCGATTCACGACAAACAACAAACACAAACGAATAACCAAACGAAAACCTATCCACCAAAATCGGCCATCGAGACAAAACAGCTGATTTGGGAGTAGTTTTTCCTTGGTCAAGGATGCCTCTGAGTGAGTGAGAGTAGCAGGAGAGAGGGAAGGGGGGGGGGCTATCGGGTGAGTAAGCGCCATCATAGTTCCTGAGATGAATACCAACGCCTTCAGGTTTCATCACACTTCTTATGAAGGCTGAAGGTGATGGGGTAAGTTCTGAAGGCTCGACCAGGGTGAGGAAGGAGGTGGAGGAGAGGGAGGAGGAGGTGGAGGAGAGGGAGGAGGAGGTGGAGGAGAGGGAGGAGGAGGTGGAGGAGAGGGAGGAGGAGGTGGAGGAAAGGGAGGAGGAGGTGGAGGAAAGGGAGGAGGAGGTGGAGGAAAGGGAGGAGGAAGTGGAGGAAAGGGAGGAGGAGGGGGAGGAGAGGGAGGAAGAAGGAGAAGAGGAGGGCGTATGTGTATGCTTATACTGTAAATTAATTGGCAAACAGATAGAGAAGTAGGTAGGCAGAGACAGAGACAGAGAAGGAGAAAGAGAAAGAGAGAAAGAGAGAGAGAGAGAGAGAGAGAGAGAGAGAGAGAGAGAGAGAGAGAGAGAGAGAGAGAGAGAGAGAGAGAGAGAGAGAGAGAGAGAGAGCAATAAAATTGAGTGTCTGACCAAATTTGACCAAATCAAAGGTTGAACCCCCTCCCCCTCCCCCCTGCTCTACCCCATCCCCAATAACACTTAAGAGACAACATATGTTACTCTTCACAATTCACATGTTTCCGAAGGTAATGCCTCTCTCGACTTAACAGACCCCAAGACTAAAAAAAAAAGAACAAAGCAACAAAAATGATAAACTGCCCAAAACACGCCATACAAACTCCAGTATTACAAGCAGGTGGGAAGGGGGGAGAGGGGGAGAGGGGGAGAGGGGAGAAGGGCAGAAGAATGAGAAGGAGGGAGGGAGGACAAGAATAGGAGGGAGGGAGGAAGGATGGGGTGGAGAGGGGAGAGGGGAGAGGGGGAGGGATTAAAGGAAGGGAGTGGAGTGGGGGGGAGAGGGGGGTGAAGGCCAGCGTGGTGACGTAGTTTAAGGTTACGTTGAGCGGGCGGCGGGTGGGCGGGCGGGCGGGCAAGGGCGTATGAAGGTCGCGTTGCTGGGCTTCGGGCGCGGGCGGGTTCTCTAAACAGGCAATAACATTATTAACACAAAAATTATAATCAACTGATTATCACTATATCTATATTATCACTATCATTATCAACATGGTCTTATCATTATCACTATCATTACCACCTTCTTTATTGATACAAAAAGCAGACAAATAAATGAAAATCTAACACATAATATCAGACTCGATTCCAAAGGCTATCAAAGAACACTAACGATATCATGTGTCACTTATCTACAGCTGTGTTTACCTTTGTGTATGATCGAGCTGGCGGGCGGTTGCTGATCAAACCCCTTGCGCTGATTGGCTGTCTTGCTGTTGCTTGTTTGCGTGTTGTTTGCAGTTTCTGCTTTGCAGTTTGTTGGACTAATTAGATGCTTTGGGTGTATTCTGATGCAGTTGTGTGTTTGTTTATGTTTGTTTGTTTTGTGTTTGTGTATGTTTTGTGTTTGTTTGTGTTTCTGTGTGTTTTGTGTGTGTGTGTGTGTGTGTGTGTGTGTGTGTGTGTGTGTGTGTGTGTGTGTGTGTGTGTGTGTGTGTGTGTGTGTGTGTGTGTGTGTGTGTTTGTATCCATGCCAATCTCTTCATCCGTATAAACATTTAAAGAATTTATCCCTATTAAGCTTCCCTTTCCGTGAACCCGTTTAGACAACAGAATTCCGCGAAACACCTGCTGCGTCTCACCAATCAGCTGTGCGATTGGCTGGACATCGATCAACCATGGATTCCTTTGCCACCTCCAATCACGCATGGGACTCTTGGTGCCACCCTCCCCTTCCCCCTCCCCTCTCTCCTTTCCCATTCCCTCTCCCCCTCCTTCTCTCCCATTCCCCCTCCTTTCTCTCCTTTCCCATCCCGCTTCCCTTACTTCCATTCCCGTCTCCCTTTCCTATTTCCTTTCCCCTTTCCCCCTTTTTCTTCTTCCTTACGCTTTCCCTTTCTTCTTTCTGCCCTTCCCCTTATTCCGCTCCCCTCTCACCTTTCCTTTTCCTTTCCGTTTTCCTCTCTTCCCCTTGCTCCTTCTTCCATTTTCCCTCTTCCTTTTCTATCTGTTTTTTTCCTCTCCCCTTCCTTCCTTTTCCTCCTTCCCCTTCCCCCTTCTTTCCCCCTTCTTTCATCTGCCTCTCCCCCTTTTATTTGCCTCCTCCGTTTTTCCACCTGTACTTACGCCTCTCAGGCAAATGATGGCTTCTCTCTCCGTCTCCTTCTCTCTCTCTCTCTCTATCTTGTCTTCTTCCCGTCTCTTGTTCTATCCTTCACTTTTTACATACCTGAAACAAAAAAAAATTTATATCAGCATATAAA
>BOPN01002729.1:119129-124129 GCA_017312705.2 Penaeus japonicus | reverse complement strand
AGAACCAGGTGTTAGGCGATTGAACGGGCATCCGCAGCTGGGTCTTGGCATGCTTGCGTGGGTCCTCGCCTTGCATGTGAATTGACTGTGTTTCATGCCTCGATCTAATTAATGCCCGAATAGAGAGTGAATGCTTCCGAGATTGCATTTGCAATATCATCATTTTATTATTTTTTTTGTGGGAGGGAGATGGACAGTCGCGATGTTGTTGCTGTTGTTGTTGTGGTTTGGCTTGTTATGTTATGTATGGATGTACGTTGTATGGAAAACCATCCGATCTTACTACTGGTTCTATTATTTATCTTATCAAAGATGACAAAACACTGATAACAGTTCGACTTGCTGTAAAAACCCGGCAAAGTAAACGGGATTATTGTGATAGAACAAACACAAACACACACACACACCAACACACACACACACACACACACAAACACACACACACACACACACATACACACACACACAAACACACACAAACACACACACGACACACCTCAACAGATGGTAATTTAACAGTCACTTCCAGTAATACTCACAACCCTTAAGAATGACGCCCTAACGCAACCCTACCCTAAGGGTCAGATTCCCGTGCGCAACCCGTCACGGCCTATAAGACAATTAATCTCACAATACACTTCTTCTCTCTGTTGATCGTTATCTGACGATGAATGACGGCGACTGATGAATGACGTGGATAAAGGGGAAGGGGAGGAAGAGGAGGAGGAGGGAGGAGGAGGAGGAGGAGGAGGAGGAGGAGGAGGAGGAGGAGGAGGAGGAGGAGGAGGAGGAGGAGGAGGAGGAGGAGGAGGAGGAGGAGGAGGAGGGAGGGAGGAGGAGGAGGAGGAGGAGGAGGAGGAGGAGGGGGAGGGAGGGAGGAAGGGAGGAGGAGGAGGAGGAAGAAGAAAGTGGGGAATTGCAAAAAAAACTACAGTAATACTAAGATTATTGATGATAACATAAATAGAAACAACAACAATAAGAAAAATACAATAACAATAATTGTAACAGCAATAATTATAATAAGGATAATAATAATTATGAAAATAGTAATGATAATAATAATAATAATAATAATAATAATAATAGTAATAATAATAGTAATAATAACAATCATTATCATTATTATCAGAATTATCCTTATTATCATCAAACAGAGAAAAAGTATGGAAAAAGGAAGGACATACGAATAAAATGTACAAGCAACCAAACAGCAACGACGAATCTAAATATGGCAATAGAAAAAAAATAGAAAAAGATAACCAAGCAGGTAAATCTTACATGCAAACAAATAAAAAAAACCTACAACAATACTACTAATAATACCACTAACCATAATGACACAACTACTAACAATAACAACAATGACACTACTAAAAATAACAACAGACAACACAAACAAACACAACAACAACAACACCGCTCGAAACAACAACAAATTTCTTCCGAACAATGAAAGCGCTCCGGGCCCTATATGGTGTGAAACGCAGAGACGCTCCGAGTGGCGCACCGGAGATCAGATGTCGATGAAAAACGTCTTATTAAAATCAAGTGAAGTTCAGCTAAGTGGAATATGCAAATTATTGGAGAGTGCGAGCTAAGATCCATTGCGAAATGGAAATGAAAGAAGAAAAAAAATAGTGACATGTATGGGAGGAGAAATACATATGCAAATAATCATATTTTTAATTTAAACTAAAAAAACTATTCTCAAAGCTATCGAGATCCACATGAAATAAACTTTTACTATCAAAAGGAATAGTAGTAGTAGTGGTTGTAGTTGTAGCAGCAGCAGCAGCAGTAGTAGTAGTAGTAGCAGTAGTAGTAGTAGTGGTGTTGGTGTTGGTGGTGGTGGTAGTAGTAGTAGTAGGAACAGTAGTAGCAGAAGTAAAGGTAGAAATAGGAGAAGGAGAAGTAACAGTAGTACTTATAGTACTAGAAGTCGTAGAAGTAGAAGAAGTAGTAGTAGTAGTAGTAGTAGTAGTAGTAGTAGTAGTAGTAGTAACAGTAGTAAGAGCAGTAACACTAGCAATGGCAGTAATAGAATTAAGTAGTAGTACTATTGTTACCATCTTCATCACCGCTACCATTAATAACCACGAACGCACTTGTCTTTGTGTCTGTCAGTCTGCCTAACCCTCCGCCATGAGAGACACCGGTGCCCGCGGATCTCACACGAGTAAATGACATCATTAAACGTGACTAATAAACCTTGATTAACACTAGAAGGAATAAAAAAGAATAAAAAAGGTAAAAGAGTGATAAAAAATAGAAAAGCACAGGTGATACAAAAAGGTGAAATTGAACAAAGAAAAAAATAGGGTCCAGATGTGCTGTTCTTCCCCCCACCCTTCCCCCCTTCCTTCCTCCCTCTCCCTTCCCCCATTCCCACTCCTGCTTCTTCCCCCCTCCTCCTGCTCCCCGCATCCCCATAACCAACCCACTTTCCACCCTCCCCCTCCCTCCCTCCCTCCCTCCCTCCCTCCCTCCCTCTCCCTTCCCCCATTCCCACTCCTGCTTCTTCCCCCACCCCCTCCTCCTCCCCCCAACCCCATAACCAACCCACTTCCCACCCTCCCCCTCCCCTCCCCTCCCCCCGCTCTCCCTATCACCCCGAGGGGTTTTGTGTGAAAGGGTTTTAGGGTGTCAATGCTCCCTCGGCACCATCTGGGTCATTATCGTAACCATCTGGGAGCCAGCGACGCCGTTTCTGCAATTGGTGCAATTCTATGTACGTTTGTGTCTCCTCCTCTTCTTCTCCTTCTTCTTCTTCTTTTTCTTCCTCTCTTCTGCCGCCGGCGCCGTCTCCTCCTCCTCCTCCTCCTCCTCCTCCTCCTTCTCCTTCTCCTTCTCTTCCTCCTCTTACTCCTCCTCCTCCTCTCACCCTTCTCTCCTCTCTCTCTCTTCCTCCTCTTACTCCTTCTCCTCCTCCTCTTACTCCTCCTCTCTCTCTTCCTCTATACCGCCTGCCTCGTAAAGGGAATTGCTCATTATGCCTCTTTCAAACAAAGCTGAGTTCTGGGACTAATTACAGGAGATTTTCGCCCAAGTTGGCTTATTACGCATTAAGCATTGTAATCCCTTCTTCTAGCATCTCTCTCCTCCTCCTCCTATATCCTCCCCTCCTCCCCTATCCTCCCCCTTTTTTATGTTTCTTCTGCTTCTTCTTCTTCTTCTGTCTCCTCTTCCTCCTCTTCCTCCCCTTCTTCCTTCTCATAACCCCCCTTCTCCTCTTCTTCCTCCTTCTCCTACTCCCCTTTCCTCCCCCTCTTCTTCTTATTATTATTTTTCTTCTTCTTCTTCTTCTTCCTCCCCCTTCCCCTCCCAATCCACCCCCTCCTCCCCCTCCACCCCCTCCTCCTCCTCCTCCTCCTCCTCCTCCTCCTCCTCCTCCTCCTCCTCCTCCTCCTCCTCCCCCTCCACCCCCTCCTCCTCCTCGATGATGAATGAGGTATAAAAGCAAGAGAAGAAAGAACAGGAAAAAAAACACAAGAAGAAAAACAATACCGAGGAACACGAAAAAAAAATGAAAAAAAGCAGAAGAACGTGAAGGAGAAGAAGAAGAAGTAAAAGGAGGGAAGGTGAAGAATCAGAAGAGGCGATCGAGAGGGCGACACAAGAAGCGAGAAGGGTGACACAGGCACGGCGGGAGAGGGTAAGGGGGGGAGGGCATCGCCCCAAGTGGCAAGAGACGGGTAGTAGAGAGACCTTAGAGGTTTTAATAGGGCTTGGTCGTGGGAATAAGACAGTAAAATGGGTTGTAAAAGATATTTTATTGTGAGAGGTTTTGATATGTGGAGATACGGCCAAGCTTCGGCCCAAGATTGGTAAATCATATTCAGAGTCTAAGCTGATAATGCTTTCTGGCTAACAAGAAACCTGATTTCGTTCATACGGTGAGCCAATACTGCAGACAACGCCCACTAGGTCACTATTCTCCTCTCTCTCTCTCTCTCTCTCTACCAGGGGGTTATAGACAGTTGACAATTCGGAACTGCAAGGGTGAGGAGAAGGAGAAGGAGAAGGAGAAGGAGAAGGAGAAGGAGAAGGAGAAGGAGAAGGAGAAGGAGAAGGAGAAGGAGAAGGAGAAGGAGAAGGAGAAGGAGAAGGAGAAGGAGAAGGAGAAGGAGAAGGAGAAGGAGAAGGAGAAGGAGAAGGAGAAGGAGAAGGAGAAGGAGAAGGAGAAGGAGAAGGAGAAGGAGAAGGAGAAGGAGAAGGAGAAGGAGAAGGAGAAGGAGAAGGAGAAGGAGAAGGAGAAGGAGAAGGAGAAGGAGAAGGAGAAGGAGAAGGAGAAGGAGAAGGAGAAGGAGAAGGAGAAGGAGAAGGAGAAGGAGAAGGAGAAGGAGAAGGAGAAGGAGAAGGAGAAGGAGAAGGAGAAGGAGAAGGAGAAGGAGAAGGAGAAGGAGAAGGAGAAGGAGAAGGAGAAGGAGAAGGAGAAGGAGAAGGAGAAGGAGAAGGAGAAGGAGAAGGAGAAGGAGAAGGAGAAGGAGAAGGAGAAGGAGAAGGAGAAGGAGAAGGAGAAGGAGAAGGAGAAGGAGAAGGAGAAGGAGAAGGAGAAGGAGAAGGAGAAGGAGAAGGAGAAGGAGAAGGAGAAGGAGAAGGAGAAGGAGAAGGAGAAGGAGAAGGAGAAGGAGAAGGAGAAGAAAAAGGAGAAGGAGAAGGAGAATAATAAAGAGAAAGGGAAGGAGAAGGAGAAGGAGAAGGAGGAGGAGGAGAAGGAGGAGGAGAAGGAGAAGGAGAAAGAGAAAGAGAAGGAGAAGGAGAAGGAGATGGAGAAGGAGGAGCAGGAGGGTCACTAGGTCGTCCTCCGCTGCCGACGAGGAAGTGCCCCGTCGAGGCGTCCTGTCCTGCCTCGGGAGACACCCCAGGGCGCAGATCTCTGACGCCGATGAATGAAAGCCAAAACCTCTCTCGGGCCTCAGGCGGGGAACGGTTTTCCGCGAACACTATTCGCGAATGCGGGAGGGTAAATGCGAGAGAAAGAGGAAGGAAAATGGAGA
>BOPN01002729.1:101629-114129 GCA_017312705.2 Penaeus japonicus | reverse complement strand
CTCTCCTCTCCTCTCCCCTCTCCTCTCCTCTCCCCTCTCCTCTCCCCTCTCCTCTCCCCTCTCCCTCTCCCTCTCCCTCTCCCTCTCCCTCTCCCTCTCCCTCTCCCTCTCCCTCTCCCTCTCCCTCTCCCTCTCCCTCTCCCTCTCCCTCCCCTCCCCTCCTCTCCCCTCCCCTCCACTCCCCTTCCCTCCCTCTCCCTCCCCAACCCCACCCCCACCCCACCCCTATTCCCACTCCTACTCCTACTCCTACTCCCACTCCGTCTCCTTTTCCCTGTCGCGTGACAGTCCCAATGCGGAATAATTCGCCAAAAGATCCTCCTTGTACTTGTCCACACTTACAAGTAAATGTATCCTAAATTTGTATCTCATCTCGCCTCTCTTTCGCTGCATCTGCTCTTTGAGGGAATGTGCAAGAATGTGTTCAATCTCTCACATGTGGAGCAACGTCAGCTGGATAATATAAGAGCAATATTGATCTAAGGCAGAGGGTGGAGGCGTGAGAATGCATCCCTCGACGCGCCGTTCATTTGCACAAATATGGGAGGAGGAAATGTTCATCTGATGCACTAATATCTTAATCTGTATCGATATCTACTTTCACACATTCACACGCACACACACAAACACACACACACACACACACACACACACACACACACACACACACACACACACACACACACACACACACACACACACACACACACACACACACACACACACACACACGCACACGCACACATAAATACACATATATAATCATAAAAAACACACATGCACAGATATTTACTATAACCGCGAAACCAGTAGGAACAGCACTCCATAACAATAATGCAATCTGCCGACGAAACCGACACAAAATACATAAAAAAATCACTGCGGTCAAGACACACAGACACCCCATTCCCCCTCTCTTGCCCTCCCCTACCCTCCCTCCCTTCCCTCCCTCCCCCTCCGCCCCGCAACGTAACCGCACCGCCCCTTCACCGTCGCCGTCGCCATTCCTCATGTCTGGCAATCTCTCTCCTTGCGTCATCGTCGCTTCTTCCTCCCCTTCCTCTTCCTCATTCTTCTCTTCCTTCTTCGCCTCTTTTCGCGATGTTCCACTTCTTTCTATTCCTACTTTCTTTTCGTCTTTTCGTCTCCCTATTCTTCCTTCTGCTTTGTCTTTTCTTATTTGTTACTTTGTCTCCTTCCTTCCTACTTCTTCTTCTTCTTCTTCTTCTTCTTCATCTTCATCTTCGCCTTCTTTTTCTTCTTCCATCTCCTCCTCCCCTCCCTCTCCTTCTTCCTTCCTCCCCCCTCTATTACGTTTCCACCTCTTTCATCTCTTTTTCTCCTTCTTCCCTTTCTACTCGTTTTCTTCTTATTCGCCTGATATTCATTCTACTCAACTTCCAACTTCTTCTACTCCCTTTCCCCCTCCTCCTCAAGCTATCCAACTTCTCCCGACCTTTTTTCATTCTTCCTCTCAACCCCCCCCCCCCCCCCGCCTTCTCCTTCCCCCTTTCCCCTTCCCTTTCTCTCCTCTCCTTTTCCTCTTCCTGTTTCATTCGCCGTCAAAAATCTCCCCCCCCCCGCCTTCTCCTTCCCCTTCTCCCCTTCCCTTTCTCTCCTCTCCTTTTCTTCTTCTCGTTTCATTCGCCGTCAGAAAAAATCTCCCCCTCCCCTCTACCCCCTCCCTTGCAATTGCAGCTTTTGGTAGGCGAAACCACTAACCGCTCTGCAATATGTTTTCGCGGTTGTCGCAATGACTCGGGGACGGAGGAGGAGGAAGGAGAGAGGGAGGATAAGGAAAACAGAGGAGAAGGGGAAAGGTAGGAGAAGAGGAAGGAGATGAAAAGAGGGGGATGCGAGAGAGCAGAGAGATATGAGAAGAGGCGAGGAGGAGAAGAAGAGAGGAGGAGGTGATGGGGGCAAGGGATGAGAAAATGGAAGAGGGTGGGAAGGGAAGAGGAAAGGAGGAAGTGGGAGGGTCAGAAAAATGGAGATGTAAAGAGAAATGGAGAAAGGGGGGGAGGAGGGGAGGAAAAGCGAGAAGGTAGAGGCAGATAAGATAAGAGGAGGAGAAGAAGACGAAAAGGGGAAGTGATAAGGGAAGGGAGAAGAGGGGGGGGGGGGCGGATAGGGAAGAAGCAAGGGGGAGGTGGGAGGGTGTAAAACAGAGATACAGAGAGAAAGGGATAAAGGGGGCGAGAAAGAAATGGCCAGTTGAAAAGGAATATGAAAGAGATGATAACGAAGAAGAAAAAAATAGAAAAGAATAGTTGAGAAGATGAAGAAGAATAAATAAGAAAGAGAGAAGGAAGAAAAAAAACAAATAAGAAGAATAAAAACAAAAAAAGAATCATCAAATAAGAAGACAAGAAAGAAAGAAAAATTAAGACACCAAAGAACAAGAACTAAGAAAAATCACATGAACAATGCAAATAAGAGAAAAAATGCAAGAGCGGTAAATTGCAATCAACTGAAGAAAGACAAGATAGTTAACATACATAAATGCTTACCAATTTCTTTCTTATCATTATATGAATTATCTTTTTATATGAACTATCTCTTCGCCGTTTTTGCCAATTCCCTTTTCGCGAGATGCAGATGTTAAATAAAATAAAATAAAACACTAGTCTGGGTTTCTTCTTCTTCTTCTTCTTCTTCTTCTTCTTCTTCTTCTTCTTCTTCTTCTTCTTCTTCTTCTTCTTCTTCTTCTTCTTCTTCTTCTTCTTCTTCCTCCTCCTCCTCCTCCTCCTCCTCCTCTCTATCCTCCTCCTCCTCCCATCCTCCTCCCCCTCCCCCTCCTCCCATCCTCCTCCTCCTCCCATCCTCCTCCTCCTCCTCCCCCTATCCTCCTCCCCCTATCCTCCTCCTCCTTCCTCCTCCTCCTCCTCCTCCTCCTCCTCCTCCTCCTCCTCCTCCTCCTCCTCCTCCTCCTCCTCCTCCTCCTCCTCCTCCTCCTCCTCCTCCTCCTCCCATCCTCCTAATCTCCACACGCCACCACCTTCGTGTAAGCTCACTATAATTTTTTTTACTGATATCGTTACGCATTTTTTTGCTTTTGTTTCTTGTTCCATTGCCGAGTAGCAAGCATGTCATGCGGGAGAGACAGAGAGAATATAAAACAAGACAACCCAATAATAACAGCTGTTTGAAAGTCACTGGGCGGGGAAGGGGGGGATATAGGGGTGGGGGGAGGACGATGGGAAAGAGAGAGAAGGGGAAGAGGGCGATGGGAAAGAGAGGGAAGGGGGAGAGAGCGATGGGAAAGAGAGAGAGAAGGGGGAGAGGGCGATTGAGAGGGAAGGGGGACAGGGCGATGGGGAGGGGGGAGAGGGCGATAGGAAGAGGGGGGGAGAGAGTGATGGGAAGAGGGGGGAGAGGGTGATGGGGAGGGGAGTCACGTCTGTTTTTACAAACTAGGACGTGTATATTTGAATTATTCCTTTTATTCTATAATATGTATATGAGATTTTGATTTGTTTTTTTTCTTCCACTTCATGACAGGTATATTGGAACTTTTTCTTTACTTTTTATATTTGAGTTTTTTCGACTTTTTTTTTTTACTCTTTTATGTTTCTTGTATCTTTAAATCGAGCGAGTGTGTTCAAGCTTGAAGTAATGCGCTTAATAATTCGGCAGACTTCAGAAAACCAGCTTGCATGAATGACAGGTCGGCTAGACAATGTGTGCATGATTTCCGATTTCCTGTGCGTCAACAAACAAGAATTTTATAAAGCTAAGTTGGTTGATGACAAGTTAGTAAATGAGTAATTGAACAAATAAGACTAATGATAATAATAAGGTTAATGGTAATGATGATAATAATGACAGTAATATTAGTACTACTACTAATAATAATATTAATAAAAAAATTGATAATAAGATAATAATTATAATTATAATCATGAAAATAATGATAATAATAATAATAACAGTAATAATAATAATAATAATAATAACAGAATAATGATAATAATAATAATAATAATAAAAGTAATAATGATAATAATCATAATAACGATAATAATGATAATAATAATAATAATAATAAAAATAATAATAATGATAATAATAATGATAATAATAATAATAGCAAAAACAGGAAGACCTAATAATAATAGTGATATAAATAATGATAATAAAAAATATAAAAATAACGACAATAAAAAAAAAATAATAATCATAACAATACCTATGAGAACGATACTAAAACCTAACAGCCCGGCGGCACAAGCCACACAGCAGCCCGAGCGCTTCATGCCTCATCGTTGCAGCAACAGCCAGGCAGGAAAACAGCTGTCACGCAGGAGACAGCAGCGAAGGCGAAAGGAGACAGCGAGGAAGCAGCAGAGTCACATGGCCTACATACACACCTGACGCTGGTGTGTGTGTGTGCCTAATCAGTCTTGGGCTGACAGCGGGTGTCAGCGTGGCAGTAGAACACGCAAATATACACATATACATATGTATAGAGTGAGTATGTAGTATGTATGTGTGTCGGTTTGTACGTAGATACATACGAATATACATGAGTAAACTGTATGTATATTTGTAAATAAATGCGTATGATAGATACATATAAATATGTACCAATAAACGTGCATACAAACATACAAATATGCACGAAACAAAAAAAAAACATGAGTAAATGTATGAGATGATGATGATGATGATGATGGTGATGATGATGAGGAGGAGGAAGAGGCACAAGAACAGATAAGAAACACAATTCACGTCAACAAAACAAAAAAGGAAGACACTGACAAAGGCCGTAAGTCAAAGAGGTATTTACATCCCCAACAACATATTTCAAAACAAAACAAACAAATTAGAGCCGTGTAATCATCACACACATTGTACATATCAGTTGCAATGCAAATACAGAAGAGGATTAATCTAAAATGCATAGTCGTCTTCTTACTCACTTTTATTCATCGTGAGTAAAGTGACTAACTAGGAAGTCTGAAGCAGGTCTGGTTACTCATGTTGCTCATGCAGGGATGAGTTACTTTAATAAATTTGAATACGTTCATGCATGTACGCCCACGCACACATACACACACATACGAACACATATGCATGCAGAAATACACAGACATAAACACACATACTTACACACTCCCTCACTCCCTATGTACACGAACACACACGCACACGATACTCAAAAAAAAAAAAAAAATAATAATAATGATAATAATAATAATAATAATATTGAATGTAAATAAATACATAAATAAATCTAACGCTCACACGCACACATACACACACAGAACATGAACTTTCAACCTCAAATTCCTTCGGATTCCCAACCAGGCCGCGACACATGCGGATGAGGCGGAAGGAGGGGAGTGGATAGGGAGAGGGAGAGGGAGAGGGAGAGGGAGAGGGAGAGGGAGAGGGAGAGGGAGAGGGAGAGGGAGAGGGAGAGGGAGAGGGAGAGGGAGAGGGAGAGGGAGAGGGAGTGGAGAGGGAGAGGAAGAGGGAGTGGAGATGGAGAGGGAGAGGGAGGTGGAGAGGGAAAGTAAGGTGGAGAGGGAGAAGGAGTGGAGAAGGGGAGGTAGGCAAGGAGGAGGAAGGAAAGTAGGAAAGGAGGATGGGGTGGACAGGAGTGGGGGTCGGTGGATGGTTGGGACTGAGGGAAGGGAAAGGGAAAGGGAGGTGGAGAAAGGGAGGAAGACAAGGGGGAGAAAGATAAATAGGGGCCGCTGAGGGGGGCGAGGTATAAGGAATCATAGGAGGATATCTAGGGGGGAGGGGGGAGGAGAGGGCATTGGGAAGTGGATAAGGAAGGGCAGGGTCGGCAGGGAGGGAGGAGTTGAGGGAGGAGGGGTGGAAAGAGGGGGATGGAGGGGGGTGAACTTGGGGTGAACAGGGAAGTGGAAAGAGGAGAGCATATTTAGGAAAGAGAAGGAGAAGGGAGGAGTTGAAGGGAAATGGGGGAGAAATTGAAGGGGAAGAAGAGGAGGAGTTGAAGAGAAATAGGGGAAGAGAGGAGAACAGGAATTGGCGGGAAGGGAGGAGGAGGAAGAGGAGGAGGAGAGGAGTAGGAAGAGAAGAGCGGAGAACAGGAGTTGGAGGAAAGGTGGGAGGGGCAGGGTGGCGAAGGACGGGATAATAGGCTTTCGAGGAATCCAAGGTTCCATTTTCGGAGTAAATGCCAAGGAAGATTCAGAGGGGGCGTCAAGCTGTTTCTCGCAATAACGAGTCTCTCCCTGGACGCCCAATTATTATCTTTGAGGGAAATATCTTTCCTGTGGATTGTCTGGAGTAGCCAAGAGGAAAAGGAGAGAAAGAAGGAGGGAGGGAAAGAGGGAGAGAGAGGCGAAAAGAAAGGAGGAAACAGAGACAGACGCGATAAAGAAAGGAAGAGAGCAAATAAGAGATAGACAGATAGATAAATACATTTATAGGACGATACACATAGATGGGTGAAGGGGGAAGAGGAAGGGAAGAAAGTTAAGAGGTAGGGAGGGAGAGGAGAAAAAGAGAGAAAGAAAGAAAAGTAGAGAGAAAGAGAGTAACAAGGATGAAAAAGATGTGCAATAACAACAAAAAATACACAAAAAATGGATACCTCTGACTCGTCATTACATATCTTATTTCCTTCTACATTACTACCTTGTCTTCATTGTTCGACTTCTCAATTTTCTCTCTCAATTGTTGTCTCCTTTCTTCGCCACAGCTTTACTTGTCATTGTAACGTTCTTTTTTATTTATGTAGTTTTGCATATTCGCTCCATAAAGTCCCTCGAGTCATGACAAGTCAACAGGAAAAACCGCAACTTCACCGTCAGTTCCGAAGGAAAGAATCACATCGGGGTGAAAAAAACAACGAATAAATATTAACAATAACAAGAAAATGCGATTACCTTTCATCGAGAGAAAAAAAAATTCCGTTACTATTTTGTTTTTTTTTCCGCTACGATGCCGCTCGCCGTTCGAAGCAATAGCGCGCGAACCGATAAAACAAGAAACCTTTAGCGATCGACACTGTAACATGACGGTTAACATCATCAAGTGACGTAAACAAAAAAGACGTAACACCTATCCCGTCACAATGATTCGTCGGGGCGGAACGTAACGTAACGGTTCTCTGTCTTGTTAAATACATTCGAACGTATGCACACACGGTCTCATACACACATAAATACATACACACACACACACACACACACTTAAACACACACACACAAACACACAAACACACACACAAACACACAAGCACACTTACACACTCAAGTACACACCAAGAGCCACACATACAGAGACATACATACATACATACAAACACACAGAAACAAACAGCCACAGATGGACCCTGCGCTTTGCTCCAATACCCGAGACTAGTGATTTCACGGTAAATCGCAGGTAATGTAATAAAACTAAGTACCTGATGCTTGAAGGATATCGGGAAGAAAGGAAGGACAGAACGGGGAGAGGAGGAGGGAGAGGAGGGAGGAGGGGGTTGGAGGGAAGGGGAAGGGGAAGGGGCGAAGGGAGGAGGTAGGAGGGTGAAGGGAAGAAAGAAGGTAAGGGGTAGGAGGGAAGAGGAGAACGGGGGGTGGGAGGTGGGGGAGATGGTTGGAGGGGGTTGGTGGAAGGGGAGAAAAAATGGTAAGGGAGAGGAGAGTAGGGAGGTAAAAGGTAAGAATAGAGAAGGGGAAGAATGGAGAAGGGAACAAGCAGGAATGAAAGGGGGTGAAAAGGGAGAGAAAATAAATCCTTTTACTCTTTCTTCATCTCGCTGTTAGTTTATTTGTAGATAAAAGCATATGTGGCATAAATGAATATCTACTTACCCATATACATAAATCCATACATGAATACAAACATGTGTTCATACATACACATGCCCATGTAAATGCAAAGTGTAAAGAAAAGAGAGATAATTAGAAGGAAAAGAGGTGCGTGAGAGAGAGAGAGAGAGAGAGAGAGAGAGAGAGAGAGAGAGAGAGAGAGAGAGAGAGAGAGAGAGAGAGAGAGAGAGAGAGAGAAAGACGAAAGAGAAGGGCAGAGACAAGGATTAAAACAAGGACACAGACAAAGAATGAAACAGAAGAAAAGCGACAGACAAACAGACAGACAGACGGTCAGAGGAAACACAGACAGAGGAGAGGAGAGAATCCGTGTAACACAGGTACCCAGTAAGCCTGCCTCACAACCACACTGCCAATCAGGTACCTACCATAATGATCTCTGACTCCCCCCTCCCCCTCCCCTTAACCTCTCCTTACCCTTACAGTTATAGGGCAGGTATGTACCTGGTCTGCTTTCGGTACCTGCACATTTGTACGAATGAGAAGTATACCTTGTACTTCGCACCGGAACTCCAATAAAAGCTTCAGTTTACAATGCGAGCCTACAATACCCCCTTTCCTGCCAGGATTACATAAATCTACTTAACTTTATTGAAATGTTAGGGTTCTAAATGCTACCAAGAATGTTGTTTTGGACAAGAATATATTTGTGTTTGTACGCGTGCGCGTACACACTTACACACACATACACACACACACACACACACACACTCACACATACACACGCACACACATACACACAGAAAAGCAAACATAGGCCTATATCATCCACACGCTACCTATACCGTCTGGTGCATCTGGTCACACTTCTGGCATTTCCTGTGACCCTCTTGAAGACTAAGCGTGTCCAGTGAGCGAAAGAGAAAACACCTGTTAGCTTGGACGTGTCTTCGTGACCACATGTGTTACATCTGTCACGCCTGACCTACGCACCTGATCATGTTACACCTGTTACTGGAAATGATGTGACTGATTCCCGTTTTCCACATATGTGGGCCATATTAGTCACGTTTCTTTTAGATGTCATTTCATCTGTTACTCTTCACTCATGTCTCAGCATTTCACCTACTCACATATTCATGAATATATATATATATATATATATATATATATATATATATATATATATATATATATATATATATATATATATATATATATATATATATATATATATATATTGTAGCTATACTTATACCTGCTTACATAAAATTAATTTTCCCCTCATAAGTATCTCTTTCATTACTTGATTTCTATACCGTTAGCTAAATATTTTCTTATTCTCTTACCTTTAACATTCTACTCGTACCTAGATGTTTGCAACAAAGATAACAATGACTCATCAAAGAAATGAATCACTCATCTTTATCTAAAGTCACTAAAGTCGACATTCCCGTCAAACACGTCTCGCAGCCGACCATGGACACACCGCTTTGCAAATAAACCGGAATTACAAAACTAAATTGTTGTTTTTCTCTCATCAAATATAACTAGGCCGAGAGTTGTCATTCAGACTGCTTAAACAAACCAGAAAATTACACGTGAGACTCATTAAAATAAACCGAATAAACTAAACTAAAAGAAAGAAAAAAAATCGAAAGATGTTATACCTCGATTCGCACCAACGGAAAGCAAGATGGCGGCCGCGGCAGTGAGGTAACGTGTGCCAAAATTACTCGCTACAACAACCTTCACAACCGACACATGACGGTGCATTATCAATGGGTAAGCGAGCCAGTGTGTGTGTGTGTGTGTGTGTGTGTGTGTGTGTGTGTGTGTGTGTGTGTGTGTGTGTGTGTGTGTGTGTGTGTGTGTGCGCGCGCGTGCGTGCTAGCACATATGCTTGTGCTCTTTTTTGTGCGTATGCGAACTCCCCTCCCAAGTGTACACGTGACTCTTCATATCCGACCAGCGTTGGACCCCTGACTGGACCCCACACTCAGTGACCCCCGCGTGAGGGAAAGGACCCAGACATGAGAAAAATCATGTTTACGAATACAAGAGACGTCGTAATTGTGCAAAAATGGTATCCGTAGAATGACAATTATGCCTTTAGGGGTTAATAGAAGAGAAAGAGAATAAAGATAAAAAAGAAAAGAGAGGAAAGGGAGGGAGAGTGAGTGAGGAGGATGGAAGGATGAGGAGAGAGAGGGAGTGAAGAGAGAAAGAGAGAGCACCAAAGCATTTCGGTAAACAAATAAACAAATACGTAAATATCCAGATAAACTACCTAGATTTGAAAGCAGATAACCTGACAAAAAATGTAAATAAACACCAAAGTAAACACCTCAACTGCAGTCGACGATCCTACACGATTCCAACACGATTATAACCCTTAAAGGACCAAAGAAGACCTCAAAACCGGAGGCCCAAATGAGTCTGGGGCCGCAAGAGTTCTGTCTTTCCCACAAAAAAAACAATGGAAAAGGAGAAGACGAGTCGCAAAGACGAAAGAGGGGAGAGGGGGAAAAGGGCGATTATCGCGGCGAGAATGAATTTTCCCCCCGCAGCTTGCATTCCTTCCGCACGCGCTTATAGACGGTGGAATCCGCTTTCCCCTAGAATTCGCGGATTTCCCCCCTAATTCTTTCTTCTTTCGTGTGATTTTTCATCCCCTTTTTTAATAATTCTGAAGGACAGGTAAAAAGATGCATATAACTAAGATTTTAAAAAAGGGGAGAAAATGGAGGGCGAGAGAACGCGACAGGCGAGTGACGATTCTTGTCGCCCCTCGAGATCTTTGTGACCCAAATACAGTGAGCACAAATGACGGAACGGCGAGGTGGGGAGTGCGGGGGAGAGGGGGAGAGTTAAAGGGGGGTGGAGAAGGGGGAGGGGAAGGAACGTTTATCCTCCATTACGGATCTGATAACATCATATTCCCGAAAAAAAGAGACACACGAGAGCGGGATGACACGCCTGACTAGAGGGAACGACGCCTCTATGGGCACGCCTCCTTGGGTACAATTATTTTCTCCCGTCCCTTGCCCCCCGCAGCCCCAAGACAAGTGCTTGATGAGACACCTGTCATATCACAGACGCCGCCTGGCTGAGGTAACAACTGTTTTTTTTTTTTTTTTTTTTTTTTTTTTTTTTTTTTTTTTTTTTTTTTTTTTGGGGGGGGTGTCCCACATGAAGGGGAAAATACTCACCAGTTTGACCGTAACTACATGTTAACGGACATGTGTTTACACGGTATATTTTGTATGTCACGTGTGTTCGTACCCATTCCCTACCCTTACCCCCCCCCCCCCTCTCCTTCGCTTCCGACAAACGCACATGAATGCTTAGGGTTTGTATACTCTCTCTTTTTTCCGACGCGTGCAAGAACCTTTAGCTTTCTATGCAGCCAGCTCGCTTCCCTATATATGCGGCTAGAACACCTGTCACAGCATAATGGACACTCTCGTCTGCCTGGGATGTTAAGGCTCTCCTACATACATTAGTAGAATTACCATCTCAACACTTTGCTTCATACTTATCATACTGCAACCTAACCTAATCAATATATATCAAAATCAATAGGCACAATACATATACATGCATATATACACGCACACACACATCCGCTTGCCAATCTCCCCGTGTCTCCACAACCAGCGTTTAATAATCAGTCAGAGGGAAGTGCAAATGAAGCTCTAATGGCCCGAAGTGAATCTTTGATTATAGAGACCCAAGACATCTCATCCACGTCGCACGCGGTCGCCGTCGGGGAAGGGATGGGGGGGGGGGGGCTGCCGCAGCGTGACCTAATACCAATGGATTTTTTTTTTTTTTTTTTTTTTTTTTTGGGGGGGGGCATTTTTATTTCACCTGGAATATGTATCTCTTTTTATGATATGGACTTTGCTTTGTTTTTTTTCTCATTCAGTTTAATACGGTTTTAGAGATTCTTGGTAACTAGGGCATTAATGCGAAATTACTCTCTCTCTCTCTCTCTCTCTCTCTCTCTCTCTCTCTCTCTCTCTCTCTCTCTCTCTCTCTCTCTCTCTTTCTCTCTGCTTTACCAACAATGTATGTCTCAGAATCTAATATGAACTGTACAAATCATTTAGGCATAGTTCCTATGCCTATTCATGTGTATACAATTTATATAGTATGAATAAACATTAAAATCAATCTCTCTCTCTCTCTCTTTCTCTCTCTCTCTCTCTCTCTCTCTCTCTCTCTCTCTCTCTCTCTCTCTCTCTCTCTCTCTCTCTCTCTCTCTCTCTCTCTCTCTCTCTCTATCTATCTATTTCTCTCTCTTTCTTTCTCTCTCTCTCTGTCTCTGCCTCTCTCAACCTTCCTTTTCCTCCTTCCTCACATTCTCCTCTCCTCTTTCATCTCCCATCCCTCACTCTCTTCCTCCATCTTTCCTTCCCAACACTCCTCTTCCCTCATCCTACCTCTCTCTCCGCTTTTTTTCTCTTTCTCTCTCTCTCTCGCCCCCTTCCTTTTCCCTCACAGCATTTCAACATCCTCCCTCTTCACGTTATGCCTAGCGGAACCCCCGACGTTCCCTTACACGGCAGAGAAGCCCGGGTAGATGGGTGGGTGGGAGAAGTGTTACCTCCTTATGTGTCCATCGGATGGCCTTTTCTCACGAAGAAGGGAGAAACGGTAAACGAAAAGGCGAAGGATCTCCGAGCTAAAGGATGTCTTTTTTTTCTCTTAAATACGCTGGTTTGTATCTATTTATTCAAG
>BOPN01002729.1:76629-79129 GCA_017312705.2 Penaeus japonicus | reverse complement strand
ATTATCATCATCATTATAATCATAATTATGATAAATAAAAAAACTATGAATAATTACGATCATAATAATAACAACATGGATATGATAACAATAACGACAGTAGCTTAGTAAACACAAATACCAATAAAAGATATCAAAAACAAAAATTAAAACTGACCCCCCCATCCCATCCCCCAACCAAGAAAAAAAAGATAGAGAATCCTAAATGGATCTAAGAACATCGGCTTCCTCGCAGATAGGATCACACTCACGCCCCTCCCGCGGCCAGGATCGCTGCAGCTTCCTCCTTCGGGTTGACGACGCCCCCACGCTACCCAACCCCGCCCTAATGATAGGCTGGGCGGGTGTGCAAAGGGCTGATGACCCGCACACGTTGGGGGTGGGGGTGGGGGAGGTAGAGAGGGTAAGGGGGGAATGATGACGGATGGAGTGAGAAAAAAATGAGAAGGGGGAGGGGGGATGGGAGGGAGGGAGGGAGGGAGAGAAAAAATAAAGATAGGAGGAATAAACATGAAACAAAATAGCGGAGGAGAAAATGAGCCAATACTAACCCCCCCCCCCCTACGTAAAACTTTACCTTCAATATAGCATAACTGGACTCGCTTATACTTCTTTATCCTTCTCCTACTACTATTACTACTACCACTTTTTATACAAATACTATAATAATTTTTATTTTCTTAGATCCATTCTTTTATTTTTCTTTTGGAAAAATTTCTTCTTCAACATTTTTTTTCCATCTCTCCGCTTTCTTATATCTACTTTTTTATCTTCCTCTTCCTTCTTTTACTTTCTCCTCTTCATTCCCATCTCCCCTTTCCATTTTCATCATCCCCTCTTTATTTCCTTCTCCCCATTTCATTTTCATCTTCCCAACTTTTTCTTCCCTTTCCCTTATTCATGTTCACCTTCCCCTCTTCATCTCCACCTTCCCTTCCTCATGTTTGCCTTCCCCTTTTCATCTCTACCTTCCCCTCTTATCTTCACCTTCTCTTCTTCATGTTCACCATTCCCTCTTCATCTCCACCTTCCCTTCCTCATGTTTGCCTTCCCCTCTTCATCTCTACCTTCCCCTCTTATCTTCACCTTCTCTTCTTCATGTTCACCATTCCCTCTTTATCTCCACCTTCCCTTCCTCATGTTCACCTTCCCCTCTTCATCTCCACCTTCCCTTCTTCCTGTTCAAGAGGAAAGAGGGCAAGTATAATACCTTCCTAGCTGATCTATCTTTTTTAACCCTTTTTTGCCTGCTTGTTTAACCCGAACCGGTCTCTTGTTATTTGCTTCCCCCAACCTGCTTGCCTCTCCTGCTGACCGCTCCTGCTTACTCGCTCTTCCTCTAGAACAATTAAGATTGTCGAAAAAGTAATCATTTATGTTGGAATACTTCACAATAATTTTTAGTACGTTTTCTCTCAGGGAATATATTACTGGTGTTTTCTTCATATAACGACGGTAAATAAAACTAATTATTTAGATCAAAAGATAGAGCGTATATTTCATAATATTTTTTTCATCAATGTATTCAGCTTTTGACGTGAAATAAAAAAAATCACGTAGAATACTTGCAGCATAATAATGCATAAAATAAACAGAAATCATTTTGACATAGATTCCCTAACAATAACAAAATGATATGGAAAAAGAGAGACCGATAAAGAGAAAATGAGAGAGAGAGAGAGAGAGAGAGAGAGAGAGAGAGAGAAAAAAAGAGAGAGAAAGAGAGAGAGAGGAATGATAGGAGACAGAAAGAAAGCAAGCGAAAGAACCAGAGAGAGGTGTAATGAGGGAGTGAGAAAGAAAAAAAAAAGAGAGAAAGAGCGAGAAAGAACATACTACTCTCCAAACATCCCACCCACAAGAGCCCTCCGCCGTAACCAAAACACAACGCTGCTTTAAGAGTCGAGGCCGCGTTTCGAAGCGGGATCGAAAACTTCCCCACGTGGACGCGAGGGGAGAACGATCGCCATCCTGTCGCCTGAACTGACCTTGCGTAATTGCTTATGGATCGCGAAGAGTAATTATTCATAATATGCCGAAATGACCACCGGCGAGAGGAAGGCTTTTCCTGGACGGTCGGTCGTAATTACACCGTGAAAGGAGTAGACAATAGGGAGGAGGAGGAGAAAGGGTGATGGCTTTCCCTCTTTCATTCTCTCTAACTGTCGCTCTCTCGCTCTCTCTCTCTCTCTCTCTCGCTCTCTCTCTCACTCTCTCTCTCTCTTAAATAATAATGACATTGATAATAATTAATACGGTAAATAAGTATAAACAATAATGGTAGTAATGATAGTCATAATAGTATTATTAGTAATGATAATGATAATTATCATATCATGATAACAATAATAATAATAATAATAATAATAATAGTAATAAAATCTGAAAGAACATTGATAATAATAACAACAGCAAAGACAAACACAATAACAGAAATAAATAAAAAATAGAAAACTACTTCCATTATATCAGTTTAAGCCTTTTATCATCCAAGAAAGGG
>BOPN01002729.1:61629-64129 GCA_017312705.2 Penaeus japonicus | reverse complement strand
GAGAGAGAGAGAGAGAGAGAGAGAGAGAGAGAGAGAGAGAGAGAGAACAGACAAAGACAGTGAGAGAGAGATTAGGAGGAGAGAAAAAGAGAAAGAGATAATCAGACCTTATCATTCAGAATGTCAACCTCGCCGCCGGAACACGAAGGCAGTCGTGGAGGTCGCGTCACCTTTGTCCTGTCATTCATTCTTTCATTCAAGGCAAAATGGCGCCCGAATTTGTCATGGAGACGCCAATAAATATGAATAAATACATATTGATTTATCCATATCCCCTATATAATGAAGTCAAAAGAATAAAATGAGAAACAAGAAGAAGAAAAAGAGACTTTGAACCCCCCATAGCCAAAGTTCAAACAAGTAGTGAGACCCGATCTCGCGCCTTCAAACCCGATTCTCGTCCAACGCGAGAAAAAGCGAGATGCACCGGCAGGCCCTTCCGCGTGCCGCAAGAAAACAACAGCTATGTTTTTTTTACATGTGCTTTTTGTTTTGAATTCCATTAGAAAAAAATACTTTTACGATCATTTTTCAAAACTCATGGACATCCTGAATAAAATGTTGAAGGTTTATATTCCATATTTCAACTGCTTTTTGTGTTATTGCTAACTAATGCTATGATACCCTTTTTTTTTACAATTTACCACCCAACCACAGATATAATGACTAATTTATCAATCTTATCTTTATCGGTAATTTTGTTATCAAACTAGTGTGTGACACCATTATAATATTACTCACCTGACAACAGAAGTGTCTGAAGAATATCCTAGAACACTGATTCGCACCGATCTTACCTGAAAAGGAAAAACAAAAGAATAAGTATTACGGAAACGAGAAAATATATAAATATACATCTTATTTTCCTCTTCTCTTTCTGTTCCCTCTCCTGCTTCTTCCACCTTATTCCTATTTTCCCCCTTTTTCTTCCTCTTCGCCCTCTATATTCTATCTTCCTCCCTCCTTCCTCTTCCTCAGCCTCTTTTTGTTTCCTCCTCTTACTATTTCCTTCAAAAAATCTTCTTCTCACTCTTTTTTCCTTTTCTTTTTCCTATTTTTCTTCGCATATTCCTCTTCCTAATTCTCTTCCTCCTCCTCCTCCTCCTTCTTCTTCTTCTTCTTTTTCTTCTTCTTCTTTTTCTTCTTCTGTTTCATCTTCTTCTTTTTCTTCTTCTTCTTCTTCTTCTTCTTCTTCTTCTTCTTCTTCTTCTTCTTCTTCTTCTTCTTCTTCTTCTTCTTCTTCTTCTTCTTCTTCCTCCTCCTCCTTCACCACTTCCTTTTCTTTATCTTCTTATTCTTCATACTCCACTATCTCCTTTTCCTTTTCATCTTATTCTTCCTCTTCTTCCTACCTCCTCCTATCCATCTTACTCCTATTATTACTACTACTACTACTACTACAATTACTACTACTACTACTACTACTTCCTCACCGCCGCCGCCGCCAGTTCTTCTTCTTCTTCTTCTTCTTCTTCTTCTTCTTCTTCTTCTTCTTCTTCTTCTTCTTCTTCTTCTTCTTCTTCTTCTTCTTCTTCTTCTTCTTCTTCTTCTTCTTCTTCTTCTTCTTCTTCTTCTTCCTCCTCCTCCTCCTCCTCCTGCTCCGCCTCATATCCGTCATCAAAAAATCGAAATCGCGGAAGGTCTGTAATCTCACCGTAAATCACGGCCGTTTAAGCAAACAAAAGACGATCGACTTGCGCATTTCAGCTTTCGGATCCGCTGCTCCTCTCTTCATAGTTCCGCGTTTCCTTTCATCGCCTGGAGGCACTTTTAGATGATAAAGAGAGGGTTAAAAACTACGTCGTATGAGAGTGTATGGGTTGTTTTGTAATTTTGGGGAAGAAAAAAAACACAATACGGAAGTCACTTGGAAGCGTTTCAGTCTTTACGACACGAAGCAATAAGGATCAACTTTTTCTTTTCTTGCATCATCAAAATATGCTTTACCTTTTTTTTTTTTTGTTCTTTTTCTTTTCTATCTATTGAGAGAAACGTTCAATTTTGGTTATCTAATAAGGTAATAGTCTACCAAACGGGTAACAATAAGATCCAAATAAGAGAAGGCAAAAATCGCTGTTTAGAAACGCTACAAATCATTTCATTTATCGCTTTTCCAGTTGCGAAAATGCTGTATGATTGTTGTTGTTTTTTCTAACCGGCCATGGATTTTCGATGCTCATTGAGAATATGGTCACAATATGAATGGAAAATGTATGTTATCTATATCTATATAGATGTATTCATAAACTTACTTTCACAGATGGATAACACACATAAACACTCACACACACTTATAGGAGCTTACACACGCACACACACTCTCTCCCCCTCCCTCTCCGACTCTGCCTCTATCTATCTATCTATCTATCTATCTATCTATCTATCTATCTATCTGTCTGTCTGTCTGTCTCTCTCTCATCAGATCGTATACAGTAGACAGGTAGATATCAACAGGCAGACATACATGGTGTAACATGGACATCCCCCATCCATTTCCAAG
>BOPN01002729.1:54129-56629 GCA_017312705.2 Penaeus japonicus | reverse complement strand
TCAGAAATGTCTACCTTCTTTTTAAATCAACTTGTCATTGTAGGTAACCATTTTTTACAACTGAATATATATCATAGTCTGTTGGCGAAATGCGAATTAACAACAATGGTACTGGTGATGGTGGTGGTGATGGTCATGATGATGATGATGATGGTGGTGGTGGTGGTAGCGGTGGTAGTGACGGTGATCATGATGATGATAACGATGACGATAACCATGGCCAAGATGCCACAAGCTATCGATTTAGAATATTTCTAGGCAAACATTTCCAGGGTAGAGTAGTACAAGGAGAGGGACAACAACGACCATGTAACTACTATTTGTTTCCGCCTCAAACAACGCCAGCGACACCCCCCCCCCCCCCTTTGTCTCATGTTACTCGTAGTCACACAATTACCAATAGAGTCTGGGAATGCGCTGTCACGCGCACACTGATGCGTGCACAATCACACACACAGACACACACACATAGAAAACTATATATATATGTATATATATATATATGTATATATATGTATATATATACATATATATGTAAATATATATATGTATGTATATATATGTATATATATATACATATATATGTATATATATATGTATGTATATATATATGTATGTATATACATATATATGTATATGTATATTTAAATATATATATATATATATAATTTCTCTCTCTCTCTCTCTCACACACACACACACACACACACACACACACACACACACACACACACACACACACACACACACACACACACACACACACACACACACACACACACACACACACACACACACACACACACACACACACACACACACACACACACACACACACACACACACACACACACACACACACACACACACACACACACGTGCACGCCCCGTGTATGCTTGCCACTACTCAAGGTCGCTTATACTACCAAACCCTAGCGCTTCGCCGACGCGTCATGGTCGCTTACACCATCAAAACATTGCAAGCTCGCGCCCGTCGTAAGCACAAGGCCAATCAGACCGTTAATAGCGAGTTGCTGGTCAATTACCTCAATGGCAACTGAGGTAACCATCAATTCACATTATTATTTACATCTAATTGACTCTCTTTACATCTAATTGACTGCGTTTGTTGTTGAGACATGGACCGTTATAACGGCGGGAACTCCAGGCGAAATTACTCCCATAACGAAAATCTGTTACTTCTTAAACTCATCGCGGACATCATTGAGTTTAAAAGTTCACCCATGGGCGTGACGTGGCCGTCCATCCATCCATCAATCACCCAATCAATCAATCAAGCAGGCAAGCAGGCAAGCACAAAGGCACCGTGTGGTTGGCCTTCGTCTCAGCCTTCCCCAACACGGCCTCTTCTGACTCTCTCGCGACCTAAGTATTGTTTTTTTCCTTCTTACTGTTTTTTTCTGTTGTTTTTTTTTATCTCTTTTATTGTGGGGGTTTATTGCAGTTAGAGGTTTATTAGTCCCGTGTAAACTCACTTACAAAGAAAACGTGGCGTGTTGGATTTCTCTCGTTTTTTTCTTGTTTTATTACGTTTCTGTTTCCAGCGAATTTATTCAGTTTATACAATTTACACGCACACACACACACACACACACACAAACACACACACACACACACACACACACACACACACACACACACACACACACACACACACACACACACACACACACACCCCCCCCCCCCCCCCCTCACACACTCTCCTCTTCTCTTCCAACCCTTTTCTCCATCCCCTTCCTTGCCTCTCCCACCCTCGCGCCAACCTCAAGTGAGTCTTTTAGTATGCTGCTCTTCGCGCGCCCCTTCTAATCCCAACCTTAGACACACAAGGGGGAGGAAAGGAAGGGGAAGGGAAAGGGGGAGGGGAGGTAGAGTGGATGGGATGGGGGAGGGGAGGTAGGGTGGTTGGGATGTGGGAAGGAGAGAGGGAGGAATGGGAGAACTCAGATATTTTGTTCTATAAGTTGTAATGGTTATTATTATTATTTTTTTTACATAAATGGTTAATTAATTGCGGAATAAATCGAAATATGCATGACAGGTATACATTAGAAATAAATTTTCCTTCCTTTGATAATAAATCAATGAGAAGAAAGGAGGAGGAAGGGAGAGAGAGAGAGAGAGAGAGAGAGAGAGAGAGAGAGAGAGAGAGAGAGAGAGAGAGAGAGAGAGAAAAGAGAGAGAGAGCGCGAGAGAGAGAAAGAAAGAGCTTGATTCACCTGCTCTCTACAGAGGAACCGACCAAGCTCCTCTAACTCAACGTCTCCTAGTCTCTCCAATCATCTGACCGGCTCTGATTGGCGGTTCTCTGACCTGAGCGATGGGGGCGGGGTGGGGGTAGGGGATGGGGGGGGAAAGAAGGGTTAGAGGAGAGGTAGAGGGAGGGAGGGAGGGGGTTGAGGGAAAGGAAGAAAAGGCGAAACAGAGAACGAAGGTTATATACTGATGGAGAAGGAAGAACAAAAAAAAAAAAAAATAT
>BOPN01002729.1:35000-47751 GCA_017312705.2 Penaeus japonicus | reverse complement strand
ATCATAGATTTATTGAATAAATATAAAATGTTAGGATTACACAAATAAAATACATTTTCAAATGAAAATTATATTGTATGTATATACAGTATGTGAAAATATATAGTATGAATAATAAATATGAATAATAAATAAATTACATATAATACCTTGAGCCTGTACTATAAAGGACTGTCAGTATCTTGAGCTGAAGCACGTAGTCACTTCACAAAAATAATGAACTGGCCATTCATCAGTGAAACATTTTGACTGAAGCGATTCAGGATTCTGTCTGGGAAGGTTGCGTCTGAAATGGGTGTATTTGGTGCGGCTCTGAACTTTGCCTATGGACTAAACTGGTCTGAGGTGGATATGTCAGGGATGTCTGTGTTTGAAGTGGCGGTTCTGGGATGGGCTGTGCTTGGGATGTGTGGTGGTGTCCTGCTTGTGTGTAGTGGGTGTGTGGGGCAGAAGTAAACTGCAGTGAAAGAGGCACTGTGGAATCTTTTGGAATCGCCATGCTGACTTCGTCCTCGTAACCGCGTTAGGCCGATCCAGCTGAGAAGCCCGCGATGAAAATTGCTTATTGGTCTGTGTTCTGGCTAGGTCTTGAACAGAACGAGATTTAGACACCTCATTTTTGGCGTCGTTTTGGCTTTGCATTGTCTGTTGATACTGTAGCTGACTTTGCTGTTGAACCTGGGTAACTACTGGCTTGTGCATCATTGACTGATGAAACAGATTGTTGCTGTGTTGCTGAAGCTGGATCGATGATTCGCAGTATTTGGGTCTCCATCATTTTTTGCATCTGATCCAGACGTTCTCTGAGGATCTTGTCGGTGGTCGAACAATCTGCCAGCTGTCCCAGGCGACGGTTGAGTGCGCGCCAGTCACGGTTGTATTTGATCTTAAAAGACTTGAACTGCTTGGAGAAATCTTCGTCTTCGATATGCAGGTCCTCTACCTTCGGGTCTTCGCAGGTGCCGAGCAAAATGGCTTCCTGGATGGTTTCGGAAGGAATGTGCTGTTGGTGCCTGTGGGACTTCTCTCGGCTTGGGAACACGGTCACCATGGGGAGGATCCTGACGCGATTCGTCAGAAGGATGCGCAGGCGACGAGGGAAGCACCGAAGACTCCTGGCCACCCACATTAGCCTCTCATAAGACACGAGATACGATGCCTGTTTGGCCAAACGCTTGATCTTGCCTTGCCTTTGCAGGTCTGGAATGTCGTTGACCGCCAGACCAATCAGGAGATTCGCCATCAACACGCACACCAGGAAGAGGAACAGCACCAAGAAGAGAGAGCTGGTATAGCGATTCTCTGCCTTTGTGATCAGGTCTCCGTATTCGATCTCCCCAATCATCATCACCAGCGTCCTCACCAGACTGGAAGGGAATGTGTTCATGTTTTCATCCTCCTTGAAGATAATCATGAAGCTGATGGAGAAGCCGATCAGGAGACTGGAGAAGGCCAATATGAACTTGGTGATAGACTTGGCGACGCGAGTGAACATGAGCATGCACGCACCGAGACGGGAAGCGGCCTAGGAGCATCATGAATTCTACCCACCCGAAGAATGCCGACACCGCAGCCACGTCCCTTACTATCGATGAGGTACGGTTGAGGTGTGCACTGTCCACCGGGGTCTCTTCATCTATAGGGTTTACGTCTGTTTGGTTACCCTGTATAGTCTGACTCGTCGAATCGTCCATAGTTGATGGACCGTAGAACACAACGAAGGCAGAGCTACCAAGAGCAATCATTTTGGAAAAAGTCTCCCACTGGCGAAGATATTTTTTCAGGTTCGCCGACATAATGATGAGGTCAGGGATAAGGATGAGAAGGAACATTATTGCGTGGAGACAATCGATTGCAGTCACGTCCATGTTGGTACTACTTTTATCGAATTTCATAATGAGGAAACTCGTGTGTAGAATGAGGAATGTAAAATAGACTAGAACACTGCAGTAGAAGAAAGGTTTGATCTTCCGCCACTTTATGAAGAGAAAGCTCTCGAGGAGCGGATGTTTCAGAAGGGATTCGATCCGTGTGGTGGAGAGGTCGGACATGAGTGAGCTCTGCACGTCTTCCACGTCAGGCGAGAGCAACACAGAGTAGTCAAAGGTGACACGGAAATCGGGATCATATTGCGGCTGACTGGAGAGCTTGACCCGGGCGTCAAAGAGCCTCCTGAAGAGCTGCGTGGCACTGGGAAGGTGCTCTAGCACGAGGGAGCAACGCGACTCTCCTTCCGCGTCCTGCGGGTCAGATGACTGCCATTATTCAACAGCAGCTCGCAGCAATGATGGAGCTTCTGTGGACTGCATAGTGGAATGGTTCCTTGTTCTCGTTATCTGCTTGCGTGACTAAATGATCCACTCTCTTTGTATTAAGGAGCAGATTCAAACTGGAGGCGCAGCCACTATGGCACGCGGCGTGCACCACCGACTGTCCGCGGCGAGTCACCAGCGTCGGGTCAGCTTCATTTACACAGCAGTAATTCTACCACTTTGGGACAATGCAGCCGTGACGCCAGGAATAATGGTGACTCGCCTTTCATGTTAATGGAATTCACATCCACGCCCTTTTCGATCAGAAGCATGACAAGCTCTTTGAGCATGGCTCGGTTGCGTCACACTCGTACTTCAGCGCCATGTGCAGCACGGTGTTTCCTTCGCGGTTGCCTGTACTTATGAAGTTATCGGACACTTTCTTGGACAGCAGCAAGCGAACAATATCTGTGCTGCACGTAAGTAGCCAAGTGAAGGACGTATTGAGGTCAATTTCAACCGAACTATTGCGGTCAGTGTGATACTGCATCATAAGGGTGCTGGAGGCAAGGTCTCCGTGGCGGATGGCAGCATGGAGGGGTGTTCAACGCGCACCTCCTTCACAGACTGAGGAGGTTCGCTGAGGAGGTTCGTGGGAGGCCTCAACGTAGTAGTCCGGCGATGCCATGCTGTGCCCTCGTGAACGGCCAAGTGCAGAGGTGTGACCAAGTGTACACCTGCGCTCTAGCTGTTGAAAGAAAAAAAAAACAATCAGAAAACGGCACCGTTTTCATAACATGACCAAAAAAACACTATAATAAAATCTTAAACTTGTCTTTCAGATAACTTTTGTGCATATAAGATAATGTATCTTTTGCCATATTTGTGTACGGCACACTGGCATCGCCATTTGTACAATAGAGTATCATGAAATGTGTATTTCTCACCTTAGCACCATGGGTCAGTAATGTTGTGAGTATCCTGGGATGACTTAATGTGGCATGCTGTGTGAAGAGCTGTGAAGCCGCCATACCTCATGGTGTTCACGAGGTCTGGGTTTTCCACCAAAATCCGCGAGAGATTACCCAGTTCCCCATTCTGGATTGCCTGTAGAAGATTAAAGGTTAATTCTTTATATCCAAATCACTGACGTACATTTGCATAATTTTCTTCTGTTTGCTTCTCTATAGACACTCATCTGTAGATAAAATACATGCCCATAAATGTAATAATAAATATATATATATTATATATATAAACAAATATATATATACATATAAATGAATTAATATATATACATATATATATTTATATATATATATATATATATATATATATATATATATATATATATATATATATATATATAGTGTGTGTGCATACATTAGCCTTCAACTTGACGTCATCTATGATGCAATATAAGACAATTGCACCACAACTAAAACCACCAGGACTGACTCATCAATCTTTGTGGTCATATACGGTGTTTGTATAGTATCACTTACTAACATTTAATTTTAAATACCTGACTTATATTTTATATCTTTTTTCTCTTCTCTTTCGAGTCTCTGTATTCCCATTTCTTTTCTTTTTTTATAATTATTATTTAGTATCCAAGTTTTCCCTTCGCTGGCAAGTACTTGCACATCTATAATTTCCGTTAAAGATTTACAACAATTGTAGCTTTGTTGAAATTTATGAGTTTGTGTGCGTGTGTATTTTATCTGAAGTCAAATACATTAAACCGTTTGTCCATGATAACTTACATAAAACAGTGGCGGGATGGTAGTCCGCGAATCCAGACTGTCACTTGAATTCCTGGAAAACATGGAGCCGTCAGAAGATAAACCAAGGGCCATTCTAGAATACGCTGCCTCAGCTGAGACAATACTTGTTTTTCGGTCTGGCTTCAGACAGAGTATATGCTGATACTCATCATCTGTCAGGTCCGAGCACTGGGAATCGCTGCGCTCTCTGCAATGTTTAAGAAAAGAAAATGTTACTAAAATGCACTCACTAGAGCCTACTTCTGTTAAATTTGATACTGATAAGGCTTTCGGTGATTTTCTGTAAGTGCATAAGAGCCATTCTCTTTTTTCAACTGGTAAGACAGAGGAGCATTCTAAGTATCAAGTTAACTTTCAAATTAAAACTTAAAGATAAATAAACTTTAACTAAAATATAGGTAAATATAAAGAAACGGGATAGTAAACACTATCTATACTTTTTCTACTGTAGGCAGAAGGGGGGGGGGAGCAGGGTGGCATTAGGAGCAATTCATAGATGATAAAACATAAAAATCATAAACAAATACATAGCTCTGTTACGTAGTCCAAAGTCGGAGTTGAAAGTCTATACAAAAAAATTGGTTTTCTAAATTACATTTTTGTGTTTGATCTTGTTAAAAAAAAAAAAGTTAATATTCCAATGTGTGTATGAGGGGGGAGGGGGTGCTAGAAATCCACCTGGGTGCTAAGGGAGTGCCAGCCTGGAGAAGTTTAGAAAACTCTGTTTTATACTGTAGTAACTCATAATTAATCACAGTACCAACCTGTAACCACCCCAAAACGTGATGCGTCTTGGACAGCGCATTGTGGAATCTTTATTTTAAACAATCCAATGCACCTCGATATCGTTGAGTCTTTTTCAAAGACCTATTGACACTAAGCTGTGTATGTGAAGCGTTCACCCTCACGGGAGATCACAATTTTATCCTGTTTAGTTTAGTCTCTGCGGCAACACTCAAAACGTTTTCTTTCGTGAGTACGGTGTAACACTGACTTCAGAAATGTAGCTTATTCTTTCCTTTTCAACTTGCAGTATCTTACTTCAATAATGCACTTTTACACCTTTACTCTTGAGAGATGTAAAACAAATATATATTTTTTTTTCAACTATGATCCAGAACGGCTAAACACTGCGTTCCACACGGAGGCACGTGCGAGACTGAACTGACCGCCGGGAACTCGCGTTATGTAGATGATGCCAACAGGAAATCCCACGTTCGGTGGTTCCTACAGGAAATTTTCAGTTTTACAATTTCTTTGTTTCGAGCGTAGCAGGTCCTTCCGCAGTTACGGAATATGGAAAGGAAGACTTCCTCTCTACCTATGGGGTTTGGCCGTTTCTGTAACTTTTTTTTCCCAACGCTAAAAATAGATTCCTTGAGCTATTTCGGGACATCTTTTAGATAGCAGAACTATCTTGATAATATGGCAGAGCAAAAGATTTGGCTGAATTACGCAAAACAATTAAAATTTTGAATTATACATGTCTGTGCATACATAATATAAATATCTAAATATGTGTATAACTGATATATATACTTTTAAAATAAATTTAAATAAAATATAGTCTTCGCTACACCTGCTCTACGATCATCTATAAAAAAATACATGATTCACAAACAATTTTAACTATATGTAAAGGTTAACACATGATTTAACCTTCCCTGGTCTATAATTAGACCATCAGGGTCCAGGGTCTCCATCTCTCGCAAGGCTAACGCTGTTGAACTCTCCCTGTGACATAATTTCCTGCGTGCTCCCTGTTTCAAGCACGCGGCTCTTCCCACGAGGAGAAAATCCTGCAACAAGAGCAAACCCGAGAGAAGTTTCGAAGAACTGCTCTCGAGGCCACACACCGACGCCGCTTTGCAGTTCATGGAATATAGATTGCGTCGATCGCATAAATCTAGGTTAGGAGATGCGCTTTTGTTTTGGGAAGAGGGAGCTGCGGTTGCATTTTTCTTCATATTTTTATGACGCAAGAAGTTTGGCGATATTTTCTTGCTATTTACGTTGATGAGCTGATCTGTTATTGGGTTAGTTTGGATATGATGATTTTCTGATAATTCTATTTGATAATCTAGTATGAATACTTTGGATGCCTGGAATGTAAATGACCATACTACTACTATCATTAATAAAACAGAATCCCTACAGCCCCAAGGACTACTACTACCACTATCGCATAAATAATTCCCTTGTTATTTATGCTAATTATTACTATTACCTTTACTCTATTATTACCATTATCATTACTCTCACTATTACTATTGCTTTTGCTATTACTATTACTACTACAACTACTATTCCTATTTCTATCATTCCTACTGTTATTACTTCCGTTACTACTGCTGCCTCTGTAGCCGCAATTAGTATTACTACTGCTACTACTGCTGATACTATTACTGTTACTCATATGCCAATGTTACAACTAATAACACAATTTCCCTCATTATCTATATGAATAAAAATAACTAACAACAAAAGTTGAAATGTTAATATTAAATCCAATGATGCTAACAACTCTATGATAACAATAAGAATAGTGAAAGAAGTGAGTTGATGATGATGATGAGGTCGGTTATGATATGATGATCCTATTTACTGCTCTTTAGCTTTGTTAGTATAATGATTGTGTTTTAAAAATCTAACAATTGCAGTACATGCCAAGAGTAATAACAAGCAGTTGCAGTTGTGAAGAAATGCAATGATAATGATAAAGACAATATTGATAACAATAGTAATGGCGATAATGTAACGGTGATGTTAATGGTGTTAATGATAACGATGGAAATAACTTATAACAAGAAAATATTACTAAAGTGCACTCACCAAGGTTAAGTCTACCTCCTACCTTCTGTTAAATTTGATACTGACAAGGCTTACGCGATTTTCTGTAAGTATATACGGATATATATCTCTATATATATGTATATATACCCATACATATATATATATATATATACATATATGTTAATATGTATAAATATATAAATGAACATACATATACAAATATGCACATATATATATATATATATATATATATATATATATATATACATATATGTGTGTGTGTGCGTGTGTGTCTGTGTGTTTGTTTGTGTGTGTGTGTGTGTGTATACATCCATACACACATATGTACTTATATATGTATACACATGTACATACATAGATATAAATATATGTATATACATATATATATGTATATATATATATATATATATATATATATATATATATATATATATATATATATATATATATATATATATACATATACACATATATGTATATATATATATATATATATATATATATATATATATATATATATATATATATATATGTATACATATATACATATATATATGCATATATACATATATATATATATATATATATTTATGTTTATATATGTACACACACACATATATATACATATATATATATATATATATATATATATATATATATATATATATATATATATATATATATCTGCATGTGTGCGTGTGTGAATGCATGTGTGTGTATGATGATAACAATAATGAAAGAAAACGATGTTTATATATATAAATATATATATATATATATATATATATATATATATATATATATATATATATATATACGTGTGTGTGTGTGTATGTGTGTGTGAGTGTATGTGTGTGTCAACATATATACATATTTATGGATAAATATGTATATATATGCATATATATATGTATATATATTATGCATATATCTATGTATATGTATATATATATATATATATATATATATATATATATACATATGTGTGTGTGTGTGTGTGTGTATATATAAATACATATATATATATATATGCATATATACATATGTATGCATATATATATATACATACATATATATATATATATATATATATATATATATATATATATATATAGATATACATATGTATATATATATGTATATATATGTATGTATATATGTATATGTATATATATACATATATATACGTATATACATGTATATATATATACACATGTTTCCGTAAAAATAATGATACAGCCTGTAGTTTTATCATTATTTTTCTCGTTTCACGCCAGAAAACTCCCTCGTTCGTAAATAAGACGATGCCTTTTTAATGGGCATGCTTGTTTAAAGTCGTGATGTTAAAGAAACTAAATGTCATTATTGCAAACATAAAGAAACAGATAGTTTCATAAAGGTTCAGTGATTGTCGGTGTTATGAATATTTCTTAGGATTAACAAGAGAAAAATATAAATCATAGATTTATTGAATAAATATAAAATGTTGGGATTAGACAAATAAAGTACATTTTCATATGAAAATGAATATTGTATGTATATACAGTATGTAGGATATATAGCATGAATAATAAATAAATTACATATAATATCAGAATGGCACCTTGAGCCTGTACTATAAAGGACTGTCAATATCTTGAGCTGAAGCACGTCGTCACTTCTCCCACAAAAATTAATGAACTGGCCATTCATCAGTGAAACATTTTGACTGCAGCGATTCAGGATTCTGTCTGGGAAGGTTGCGTCTGAAATGGGTGTATTTGGTGCGGCTCTGAACTTTGCCTATGGATTAAACTGGTCTGAGGTGGATATGTCAGGGATGTCTGTATTTGAAGTGGCGTTCCCTGGGATGGCTGTGCTTGGGATGTGTGGTGGTGTCCTGCTTGTGTGTAGTGGGTGTGTGGGGCAGAAGTAAACTGCAGTGAAAGAGGCACTGTGGAAACTTTTGGAATCGCCATGCTGACTTCTCTCGTCCCTGTAACCGCGTTAGGCCGATCCAGCTGAGAAGCCCGGCGATGAAAATTGCTTATTGGTCTGTAGTTCTGGCTTAGGTCTTGTACAGAACGAGATTTAGACACCTCATTTTTGGCGTCGTTTTGGCTTTGCATTGTCTGTTGATACTGTAGCTGACTTTGCTGTTGAACCTGGGTAACTACTGGCTTGTGCATCATTGACTGATGAAACAGATTGTTGTTGTGTTGCTGAAGCTGGATTTCGCCATATCCGCAGTATTTGGGTCTCCATCATTTTTTGTATCTGATCCAGACGTTCTCTGAGGATCTTGTCGGTGGTCGAACAATCTGCCAGCTGTCCCAGGCGACGGTTGAGTGCACGCCAGTCACGGTCGTATTTGATCTTAAAAGACTTGAACTGCTTGGAGAAATCTTCGTCTTCGATATGCAGGTCCTCTACCTTCGGGTCTTCGCAGGTGCCGAGCAAAATGGCTTCCTGGATGGTTTCGGAAGGAATGTGCTGTTGGTGCCTGTGGGACTTCTCTCGGCTTGGGAACACGGTCACCATGGGGAGGATCCTGACGCGATTCGTCAGAAGGATGCGCAGGCGACGAGGGAAGCACCGAAGACTCCTGGCCACCCACATTAGCCTCTCATAAGACACGAGATACGATGCCTGTTTGGCCAAACGCTTGATCTTGCCTTGCCTTTGCAGGTCTGGAATGTCGTTGACTGCCAGACCGATCAGGAGATTCGCCATCAAAACGCACACCAGGAAGAGGAACAGCACCAAGAAGAGAGAGCTGGTATAGCGATTCTCTGCCTTTGTGATCAGGTCTCCGTATTCGATCTCCCCAATCATCATCATCAGCGTCTTCACCAGACTGGAAGGGAATGTGTTCATGTTTTCATCCTCCTTGAAGATAATCATGAAGCTGATGGAGAAGCCGATCAGGAGACTGGAGAAGGCCAATATGAACTTGGTGATAGACTTGGCGACGCGAGTGAACATGAGGACGTACGCACCGAGAGACGGAAGCGGTCATACATCATGAATTCTACCCACCCGAAGAATGCCGACACCGCAGCCACGTCCCTTACTATCGATGAGGTACGGTTGAGGTGTGCACTGTCCACCGGGGTCTCTTCATCTATAAGGTTTACGTCTGTTTGGTTACCCTGTATAGTCTGACTCGTCGAATCGTCCATAGTTGATGGACCGTAGAACACAACGAAGGCAGAGCTACCAAGAGCAATCATTTTGGAAAAAGTCTCCCACTGGCGAAGATATTTTTTCAGGTTCGCCGACATAATGATGAGGTCAGGGATAAGGATGAGAAGGAACATTATTGCGTGGAGAAACCTGATTGCAGTCACGTCCATGTTGGTACTACTTTTATCGAATTTCATAATGAGGAAACTCGTGTGTAGAATGAGGAATGTAAAATAGACTAGAACACTGCAGTAGAAGAAAGGTTTGATCTTCCGCCACTTTATGAAGAGAAAGCTCTCGAGGAGCGGATGTTTCAGAAGGGATTCGATCCGTGTGGTGGAGAGGTCGGGCATGAGTGAGCTCTGCACGTCTTCCACGTCAGGCGAGAGCAACACAGAGTAGTCAAAGGTGACGCGGAAATCGGGATCATATTGCGGCTGACTGGAGAGCTTGACCCGGGCGTCAAAGAGCCTCCTGAAGAGCTGCGTGGCACTGGGAAGGTGCTCTAGCACGAGGGAGCAACGCGACTCTCCTTCCGCGTCCCTGCGGGTCAGATGATCGCCATTATTCAACAGCAGCTCGCAGCAGTCGATGGAGCTTCTGTGGACTGCATAGTGGAATGGTTCCTTGTTCTCGTTGTCTGCTTGCGTGACTAAATGATCCACTCTTTGTGTATTAAGGAGCAGATTCAAACTGGAGGCGCAGCCACTATGGCATGCGGCGTGCAGCACCGACTGTCCGCGGCGAGTCACCAGCGTCGGGTCAGCTTCTGATGACAGCAGTAATTCTACCACTTTGGGACAATGCAGCCGTGACGCCAGGAATAATGGTGACTCGCCTTTCAGCGTTAATGGAATTCACATCTACGCCCTTTTCGATCAGAAGCATGACAAGCTCTTTGAGCGATGGCTCCTCGGCTGCGTCACACTCGTACTTCAGCGCCATGTGCAGCACGGTGTTTCCTTCGCGGTTGCCTGTACTTATGAAGTCATCGGACATTTTCTCGGACAGCAGCAAGCGAACAATATCTGTGCTGCGAGCGTAAGCAGCCAAGTGAAGGACGGTATTGAGGTCACCGTCCCGAACCGACAGGTCAGTGTGATACTGCATCATAAGGGTGCTGGAGGCAAGGTCTCCGTGGCGGATGGCAGCATGGAGGGGCGTCTCAACGCGCACCTCCTTCACAGACTGAGGAGGTTCAAGCTGAGGATGCGCCTGGGGAGGCTCCCCGACGTAGTAGTTCGGCGACGCCCTCATGCCAGCCCTCGTGAACGGCCAAGTGCAGAGGTGTGTGACCAAGTGTGTCAATCAAGTTTTAGCTGTTGAAAGAAGAAGAAAAAACAGAAAACGGCACCGTTTTCATAAATGACAAAAAAAAAAAGTACTTTATAATAAAATCTTAAACTTGTCTTTCAGATAACTTTTGTGCATATAAGATAATGTATCTTTTGCCATATTTGTGTACGGCACACTGGCATCGCCATTTGTACAATAGAGTATCATGAAATGTGTATTACTCACCTTAGCACCATGGGTCAGTAATGTTGAGAGTATCCTGGGATGACGCGCGTGGCATGCTGTGTGAAGAGCTGTGAAGCCGCCATACCTCAGGGTGTTCACGAGGTCTTGGTTTCCTCCAAAAATCCGGCGAGATTACCCAGTTCCCCATTCTGGATTGCCTGTAGAAGATTAAAGGTTAATTCCTTATATCCAAATCACTGACGTACATTTGCATATTTTTCTTCTGTTCGTCTCTCTATAGACACTCATTTGTAGATAAAATACATGCCCATGAATGTATAAATGAATATATATATTTTACATATATATACATATAAACAAATATATATATATTCATATAAATGAATGAATATATATATATATGTGTGTGTGTGTATAGTGTGTGTGTATGCATACATTTATGTATGTAGCCACGTATCTGCATGTATGCTATGTATGTATGTATGATTTTTTTTATTTGCAGTATGTGTGAACATGTGTATATTACTGGTTGCGTACAGCAATACTGATTACTTCATTCAAGCACTATTTTCAAGTAATTCTTTGCGGCCACGCACTACTACCAACCGCTTACATGTAGCCTTCAACTTGACGTCATCTATGATGCAATATAAGACAATTGCACCACAACTAAAACCACCAGGACTGACTCATCAATCTTTGTGGTCTTATACGGTGTTTGTAGTATAGTATTCATTTACTAACATTTAATTTGAAGTACCTGACTTGTTTTATATCTTTTTTCTCTTCTCTTTCGAGTCTCTGTATTCCCATTTCTTTTCTTTTTTTATTATTATTTAGTATCCATAGAAACCAGTGTAAATCCGATAACAAGTTTTCCTCTTCGGCAAGTACTTGCACATCTATAATTTCCGTTAAAGACTTACAACAATTGTGGCTTTGTTGAAATTTATGAGTTTGTGTGCGTGTGTGATTTTACCTGAAGTCACATTAAACTAGGCCATAATCACTTACATGTTATGGCGGGATGGTAGTCCGCGAATCCAGACTGTCACTTGAACTGGAAAACATGGAGCCGTCAGAAGATAAACCAAGGGCCATTCTAGAATACGCTGCCTCAGCTGACACAACACTTGTTTTTCGGTCTGGCTTCAGACACAGCATATGCTGATACTCTTCATATGTCAGGTCCGGAGCACTGGAATCGCTGCGCTCTCTGCAATGTTTTAAGAAAAGAAAATGTTACTAAAA
>BOPN01002729.1:10000-22500 GCA_017312705.2 Penaeus japonicus | reverse complement strand
AGGTCACAAGGGGAGGGAGGCCTAGCCGTCGAAGGGGCAGGCCGCTCTTCTTGGCGTTTTTGTTGTCTGCTTCTGTTGTGCTTCTCCCACTCCGTAATGTTGTAGGGCAACCGCATTCTGGGCCTCGCTTCGTGATTCTTGGTGTTTCAATTGTCTGTTTGATAGCCTCATATGTACAGGGCTAAAGAGAAGAAAGAAAGAAAGACGAACAGAGTGTAGGGGAGGGGGTGTGCATAAATATAGATCTTGTCATTTCATTTCCTACCGAATCATAATTGAATTCATTATTGATTCTACCCCATGCCAGTCGTAGTGTCAAGAATGTTTGCGAACAAAATTGTAAGATGCGTTACTGCATAGGGAAAAGAATAAGCTAGAATTGCGAAGTAAAATGCTGCGCCGGGCCTATGCACTGGAGGGAGGGCCCGCCTGTGTCAGCAGTGCTGCCTCGTTAAGGCGCTGTCACACTAGCACTTTTCCGTCAATTTTCGGAAAAATTGTCAATTTTTTAGCGAATTGGCATCTTTCTTGTCAGACGATAAATCCGAGTTTCCGCGTGAAACATTCCCGTCGTCTTATTGGCCAAGCATAATCAAATCAAGAACTATATTTTTAAATGTTGGTATTTGTTTTAAATCATTAATAATATTCAAATATAATGAAATTTACTTTTCTTGTTTATAGCTTAAACTTGACAAAGAGAAATCTGTAAATCTAAATTTTATTTCCATAGATAAAATTTGTTTTAAGTGCTCGACTTCATTGTTTACATCCGTCAGCCGCAGAGCGCGTTATTTTACCTCCAGTTTTGAAACACAATGGACTGTGGATGGACACAGGCCCTTCAGTAGAATACTTGAATTAGAATATTTTATTGTTTTTTCTTGTTACGCTCAGCATCTGCTAAAACTGCTAAAGTCTAGCATAACCGCGCACTATCGCTTGTTCGGCGATGCGAGTATCGCATTACTAAGCCGATGGCTGCTAATGTGACTGCGCGCCTAAAAAAATTGACCATTTTTGAAAATTGACGAAAAAAAACGACGGAAAATAGGCTAGTGTGACAGCGCCTTTAGAGTATCAGCCGTATCAGTCCATAAGCGCGCCGTGTACATGACATGAACATGCCGCGTTTGGTATTTTAGAAGCGCGGGTTCGTGTCAAAAGCGTGGCAAAAGCGTGGAAAGTATTGGAACAATCGTGGAAACTCCGTGACAAGGTAGGCTTGTCACGATAGTTACATGGGTGAAAAAAATTATATTTTGATTGTACTTTTTCTTACCAATATTTCATATGAGCATACTACGTTTGGAAAGTAATATCTATATTAGATATATTAGGCATCATTGTCCTAGACTTGGATTACAAACCATTTTAGGAAAGCACGGATCTTCTGCTGATTTTGAGTTTGTTTACCTTTTGGCAGACTTTTCGAAGGAGAGTGAAGTTAAATGAAAGGTAAAAGTATTCAGGAACGTAAAGTTAAAGTATATAATTATATGAAATATGTATACATTAAATCTATATGTATGATATATTAAAGATACGCATATATGTGCAGTATATACAGAGACAAAATAAGGAAGATCTATTCATAAACACACGGTCCCTCTCATCCTATTTGTTTTGATCAAGCGTAGACTGAATTACCAACGGCGCGTTCGTGAAATGGTTGTCAATTCTTTAACTAGGAACAAGTACAACGACTGATTTTTTGTTAGTGCTACTTATGATTATAGTTTCTCTTATGGTAAACTTGAAGCAGCTGACACAAACGTGCCATGCTTTTGCATACTAGAATACCGCATTCGTGACATGAACACGACATGGACACAACATGAACATGACATGGCCAGGCACGCAGAAAACGTCCAAGAATATGGTTGAATGTACCAACGCGTGTTGACTCGATCCGAGCTTTGGTCCTTACCCATCGTGATGACCAGACATGGGAGTGACCACCAGGTGACAGTGGAAACTCATGGGGCTCGATCTGCCGGGACCACGGAATCTGAGGCTTGGCACGCTTAACCGCTAGGTACTACCAGACAGTGGGATTATTGCAAAAGTAGGAAAGTATGTGGTGAGTTTATATACAGTGCTAATAACTATCCACTTTTACTTTCAACAAACTAGGGGTGATAAAAAGAATACTGTGGGTGGAAACGTCATCCTACCGAATTGCTATTGCAATTAAAGGGTTTGTGAACAGAATAGTGGTATGAGTTAATGCAGAGTGAGAAGGGAAGACTGTGGGTCTACAGTGAAGAAAGTGAGTGATTGTGAATGTATGCGTGGGTGAGCAAGATGTATTATTTGAAGTTCGTATGGAATTATTCCTATAAAAATAAATTATACTTTACTGAAATTAACATTTAATGCTAATATTTTCATAATAATTATCTAGTACAATAAAAATAAATATAGTAAATTATGAAAAATTCGCTCTAGACATATGCGAATAATCATTTGAGCTGAATAATGAAAATGATGAAACTGACCTGAGTTGTGAATGTTCTGTACAATAAATGACTCTTCGGATAGTTGGCTACAACATGTACAGAACATCTTAAGTGCAACTATAGCAATCTGTGCTCTAATTCAGGAATATTTTACGGCTAAATTCCGCTTGACTGTAAGGTAGTAGCTTAAGCATAAGTATAGTATATAGTATGAATATTAAATAAATTACATATAATATCAGAATGGCACCTTGAGTTTGTACTATAGAGGACTGTCAATATCTTGAGCTGAAGCACGTAGTCACTTCCCCTACAAAAATCAATGAACTGGCGATTCATCAGTGAAACATTTTGACTCCGGCGATTCAGGATTCTGTCTGGGAAGGTTGCGTCTGAATTGGTTGTATTTGGTGCGGCTCTGAACTTTGCCTATGGACTAAACTGGTCTGAGATGGATATGTCAGGGATGTCTGTGTTTGAAGTGGCGTTCCCTGGGATGGCTGTGCTTGGAATGAAACAATGTTGGATGGTGGCTGTTGAAGAGTTTGTGTCTGGGATGTGTGGTGGTGTCCTGCTTGTGTGTAGTGGGTGTGTGGGGCAGAAGTAAACTGCAGTGAAAAAGGCACTGTGGAAAGTATTGGAATCGCCATGCTGACTTCCCTCGTCCCTGTAACCACGTGAGGGCGATCCAGCTGAGAAGCCCGGCGATGAAAATTGTTTATTGGTCTGCAGTTCTGGCTTAGGTCTTGTACAGAACGAGATTTAGACACCTCGTTTTTGGCGTCGTTTTGGTTTTGCATTGTTTGTTGATACTGTAGCTGACTTTGCTGTTGAATCTGGGTGAATACTGGTTTGTGTATCATTGACTGATAAATCAGATTGTTGTTGTGTTGCTGAAGCTGGATCGACATCTGCAGTATTTGGGTCTCCATCATTTTTTGCATCTGATCCAGACGTTCTCTGGAGGATCTTGTCGGTCGAACACCTGCCAGCTGGGCCGAGGCGGTGGTTAAGTGCGCGCCAGTCACGGTCGTATTTGATCTTAAAAGACTTAAATCCGCTTGGAGAAATCTTCGTCTTCGACATGCAGGTCCTCTACCTTCGGGTCTTCGCAGGTGCCAAGCAAAATGGCTTCCTGGATAGTTTCAGAAGGAATGTGTTGTTGGCACTTGTGGGTCTTCTTCTCTCGGCTTGGGAACACTGTCACCACGGGGAGGATCCCGATGCGATTCGGTTGTAGCTGGATGCGTGCAGGCGACGAGGGAAGCACCGAAGACTCCTGGCCACCCACATTAGCCTCTCATTAAACACGAGATAAGATGCCTGTTTGGCCAAACGCTTGATCTTGCCTTGCCTTTGCAGGTATGGAATGTCGTTGACTGCTAGACCAATCAGGAGATTCGCCATCAAAACGCACACCAGGAAGAGGAACAGCACCAAGAAGAAAGAGCTGGTATAGGAATTCACTGACCTTGTGACCAGTTCTCTGTATTCGGATCTCTCCTAAATCATCATCACCAGTGTCCTCACTAGATTGGAAGGAAATTTGCCCATGTCTTTATCATCCTTGAAGATTATCATGAAACTGATGGAGAAGCCGATGAGGAGACTGAGAAGTTGCCATTATGAACTTGGTGATGGACTTATGACGCGAGTGAACATGAGGACATACGCATTCGAGAGACGGGAAGCGGCCTAGGAGCATCATGAATTCTACCCACCCGAAGAATGCCGACACCGCAGCCACGTCCCTTACTATCGATGAGGTATGGTTGAGGTGTTCACTGGTGAATACAACGAAGGCAGAACTACCAAGAGCAATCATTTTAAAAAGTTCCCACTCCCTGGGCGAAGACATTTTTTCAGGTTTGCCGACATAATGATGAGGTCGGGGATAAGGATGAGAAGGAACATGAATACATGTAGACACCTGATTGTAGTCATGTCCATGTTGGTACTACTTTTATCGAATTTCATTATAAGGAAACTCGTGTGTAGAATGAGGAATGTAAAGTAGACTGAAACATTGTAGTAGAAGAAAGGCTTGATCTTAATACGCCACTTTATGAAGAGAAAGCTCTCGAGGAGCGGATGTTTCAGAAGGGATTCGATCCGTGTGGTGGAGAGGTCGGACATGAGTGAGCTCTGCACGTCTTCCACGGCCAGGCGAGAGCAACACAGAGTAGTCAAAGGTGACACGGAACCGGGATCATATTGCTGCCGACTGGAGAGCTTGACCCGGGCGTCAAAGAGCCTCCTGAAGAGCTGCGTGGCACTGGGAAGGTGCTCTAGCACGAGGGAGCAACGCGACTCTCCTTCCGCGTCCCTGCGGGTCAGATGATCGCCATTATTCAACAGCAGCTCGCAGCAGTCGATGGAGTCGGCGGACGGCATAGTGGAATGGTTCCTTGTTCTCGTTATCTGCTTCGCGACTGTAAATGATCCACTCTCTTTGTATTAAGGAGCAGATTCAAACTGGAGGCGCAGCCACTATGGCATGCGGCGTGCAGCACCGACTGTCCGCGGCGAGTCACCAGCGTCGGGTCAGCTTCTGATGACAGCAGTAATTCTACCACTTTGGGACAATGCAGCCGTGACGCCAGGAATAATGGAGACTCGCCTTTCATGTTAATGGAATTCACATCCACGCCCTTTTCGATCAGAAGCATGACAAGCTCTTTGAGCGATGGCTCCTCGGCTGCGTCACACTCGTACTTCAGCGCCATGTGCAGCACGGTGTTTCCTTCTGCGGCCTGTACTTATGAAGTCATCGGACACTTTCTTGGACAGCAGCAAGCGAACAATATCTGTGCTGCGAGCGTAAGCAGCTGCGAAGGACGGCATTGAGGTCACCGTCCCGAACCGACAGGTCAGTGTGATACTGCATCATAAGGGTGCTGGAGGCAAGGTCTCCGTGGCGGATGGCAGCATGGAGGGGCGTCTCAACGCGCACCTCCTTCACAGACTGAGGAGGTTCGCTGAGGATGTTCGGGGAGGCTCCCCGACGTAGTAGTTCGGCGACGCCCTCATGCCAGCCCTCGTGAACGGCCAAGTGCAGAGGTGTGTGACCAAGTGTGTCAATCGCGCCTAGCTGTTGAAAAATAATAACAATAAAAAAAACGGCACCGTTTTCAAAATGACAAAAAAAAAACTTTATAATAAAATCTTAGACTTGTCTTTCACTTTTGCGATAATGTATCTTTTGCCATATTTGTCCAAGGCACATTGGCATTGGCATTTGTACAATAAAGTATCATGAAATGTGTATTACTCACCTTAGCACCATGGGTCAGTAATGTTGTGAGTATCCTGGGATGACGCACGTGGCATGCTGTGTGAAGAGCTGTGAAGCCGCCATACCTCAGGGTGTTCACGAGGTCTGGGTTTTCCACCAAAATCTGCGAGAGATTATCCAGTTCACCATTCTGGATTGCCTGTAAATGATTAAAGGTTAATTCTTTGTATCAAATTATATGCATATTTTTCTTCTGTTTCTTTGTCTCTCCATGGACACTCCTTTGTAGAGAGAATTGATACCCACATATATATATATATGTATTTGTATATATACATATATATATACAAATATATATATATATACGAATATATATCCGAGTGTGTGTGCGCACATACACAGAAAACACACGCACACACACACACACACATATATATATATATATATATATATATATATATATATATATATATATATGTATATATATATATATATATATGTGTGTGTGTGTGTGTGTGTGTGTGTATGTAAATGTATATATATACATATATATATATGTAAATGTATATATATATATATATACATATATATATATATATATATATATATATATATATTTATATATATATATGTGTGTGTGTAAATATATATATATATATATATATATATATATATATATATATATATATATATGAATGTATATATGTATATATATATATATATATATATATATATATATATATATATATATGTGTGTGTGTGTGTGTGTGTATTCACATACATATAGGTATATTTTTTTCTTTATATATATATATATATATATATATATATATATATATATATATATATATACACATACATATATACACAGACACACACACGATAAAATACCAGGTCTGACTCATCAGTCTTTATGGTCATATAAGGTCTTTATATTATAGTATTCAAAGAAACCTATATTGAGTTTTTCTTCGCTGGCTTGCACGTTTATAATTTCCGTTAAAAAGATTTATAACAATTGTGGCTTTGTTGCAATTTATGAGTTTGTTTGTTTGTATTATATTCCAAGTCAAATACATTAAGCTATTAGGCCATAATCACTTACATAAAAGAGTGGCGGGATGGTAGTCCGCGCATCCAGACTGTCACTTGAACTCCTGGAAAACATGGAGCCGTCAGAAGATAAACCAAGGGCCATTCTAGAATACGCTGCCTCAGCTGACACAACACTTGTTTTTCGGTCTGGCTTCAGACAGAGTATATGCTGATACTCTTCATCTGTCAGGTCTGAGCACCGGGAATTGCTGCGCTCTGTGCAGTGTTTAAGAAAAGAAAATGTTACTAAAGTGCACTCACCAAGGTGACATCTGTCACCTACTTCTGTTAAATTTGATACCGACAAGGCTTTCGGTGATTTTCTGTAAGTGCATAAGAGGCATTCTCTTTTTTAACTGGTAAGACAGAGGAGCATTCTAAGTATCAAGTTAACTTGGATATTAAAACTTAAAAGTAAATGAAACATTGCTTAAAATATCAGCAAATTACAAAGAAACGGGATAATAAACTATATCTACTTTTTCTACTGTAGGCAAAATGGGGCGACAGGGTGTCATTAGGAGCAGTTAAGTCATAAATAATATCACTATATATATCATAAACACAAAGGTAAAGGAGCACGCATCCAGTTTGTAGACAATAAACCATACAAATTATAAACAAATGCATAGCTCTGTTACTAGTCCAAAGTCGGAGTCAAAATTCTGAACATTCGCTGACGCCTATAAAAAGACAAATTGGCTTTCTAATTTACATCTTTGTGTTTGATACTGCAATTTGAAGCATACCCCCAAAAAAGTATGTATGAGGAGGGGCGCTAGGAATCAACCTGGGGCTGGATTCATCAACGTACTTACCATGACAAATACGCTGGTAACTACAATTATCATGGTAAACAGACCGCATCTTTATTTATAAACAACTTAACATAGGGCTGGATTCATCAACGCACTTACCATGATAAATACATTGGTAACTACAATTATGATGGTAAACAGACCGCATCGGTATTCATCAACAACTTGCCATGATAAAATACAAAGCTAAATTTACCAGTGGTTGGAGCACTGGCAACTACAGCAACGACTCACTCCTCAGGTTTTATCTCAGCAAAAATCAACATTTAAGGCGACACTTTAGTTTTGATGTACACCTGTTATGATCAGAATGATGGCAACTGTTCATTTTCATATGAACATGACAAAAATAAATAAAATTCACAGGAAATAAGCGAGAATAATTTTCATGCAGCCTCGTCATAGGCCTACAATAACTGAAAATAGTACATGGAATTAATAATTTGACAAATTCAAACATTTTATTTTAATGACAGTTGAAAAACAGTAAACATATAAAAATGTAATTTTTTTTGTGTTTGCATTAATTTACATACAATTATTCATAATCTCATTCATTTGAAGGGTTTGATTGGCATTTCTTTGATAAAAATAACACCATCATTGCGTGGAGCCATTGCTTCTTTTCTTTTGACTGCAATCTATAAAAAAGAAAAATAGTATGTTTTTGAAAACCATTACATTATATATGACCCATAAGATCATGCAATAGAATATTCTTTCAATGAAATTAATTTATATAGAAATAATTGAACACAGAAGAAATGTTTATTATTCCTTTCTTGAAACAATAATATCTCGCTGTTGGATCAGGTTTTGTTTACATGTTACGGGATGGGTCAAAGGAGCCTAAAGAATCATGTAAGGCACTCGCTGATTGGCGGAATCGATTTACAAGAGTTACCATCAAATTACGGTGATAAAGTCGATTTACCCTTACCAGGCGACTTATCATCGCTTGATAAATCCCACTTTGCCATGACTGGTAAACGCGCTGGTAGTTGACCGCTAGTAAATGCCTCACCATCGTATGTTAGTGAATCCAGCCCATGGTAGATATAATACTAAATTTATCAGTGGATGGAGCACTGGTATGTCCATTGGTAACTAGAGCGACGACTCTCCTCACGCTTTATCTCAACAAAAAATCAACATTTAAGGCGATACTTTAGTTTGCGTGTACACCTATTATGATCAGAATGATGGCAACTGTTCATTTTCATATGACCATGACAAAAATACAGAAAATTCACAGGAAATAAGCGAGAATAATGTTCATGCAGCCTAGTCATAGGCCTACAATAACTTAAAATAATACATGGAATTAATAATTTGACGAATTCAAACATATCTTATTTTAATGACATAGTTGAAAAACAGTAAACATATAAATATATAAATGTTATTTGATTCAGAATTTGGCGATTCATACGTTAGAGTTCAATAAACGATTGAAGCAGCAACCGCGCCTATCGGAACTCTGGAAAAGGACAATAAATATTGTAGTGGCCTCCACGCCTATCGAACCTCTGGTAAAATACAAGCTCCACAAATAATGAGCAGGACGATTGTGACTGACAAATAGCTAGGGAGGTCTGTAAAGAACACAGATAATAATAATAATCAAACCTATTTATGTTTATTTATTTATTTATTATAAATTGCCCTTCTTTATCTTTAACATATTATATTTATATTGAAGAAAGTACAACCTGCACCTCACTGTTTGTTTATTTTTGTGTTTGCATTAATTTACATACAATTATTCATAATCTTATTCATTTGAAGGGTTTGATTAGCATTTCTTTTTGGAAAACGTTGATACAAATAACACCACCATTGCCTGGAGCCATTGTTTCTTTTCTTTTGACTGCATTCTATAAAAAAAGAAAAATAGAATGTTTTTGAAAACCATTGCGTTATATATGATCCATAAGATCATGCAATAGAAAATGCTTTCTAGGAAATTAATTTATATAGAAATAGTTTAACACAAAAGAAATCTTTATCATTTATTTCTTGAAACAAAAAAAATCTCGCTGTTGGATCAGGTTTTGTTTACAGGTCACGAGATTGGTCAAAGGAGCCTAAAGAATCATATAAGGCGCTCGCTGATTGGCGGAATCGATTTACAAGTTACCATCAAATTACGGTGATAAAGTCGATTTACCCTTACCAGGCGACTTATCATCGCTTGATAAATCCCACTTTGCCATGACTGGTAAACGCGCTGGTAACTGACCGCTGGTAAATGCCTTACAATCTTATGTTAATGAATCCAGCCCCTGGAAGCCCAGGGGGCGCGACTTCAAAACGGGATACGTCTTAGGCAGCGCATTGTGGTATCGTTAAAAAAAAAAATCGAATGCACTTCGATATGGTTCAGTTTTTTTTCAAAGACCTATTGGCACTGACCTGTGTATGTGAAACGTTCACCCTAACGGGAGATAACATTTTTATCTTGTTTAGCTTAGTCTCTACGACAACACTCAAAACGATTTTTTTTTTTTTTTTTTGTGAGTGCGATGTTGTAGTGAATAATCTCCCGATTGGAAAACGGGCTGTCTTTAAGGGGATCCCAAGCTATTCGTAGCAGGGCTGGACGCTTGGAATTTCTACCCATGGCCACCAGGGACCAGCACCGGGACATTGCAACGTTTCTAATGCATGGTGCTTGCAACAAATAATAGAACGTTGTCTGTGGTTTAGCTTTCCCGTCTTTTTATTCTCTTATTTTTATTGTATTTTGTTAATTTTAAAACATGGGAGCCAAGAAGGTCTCACTCCTCTTAAAGATCATAACTGCTTGTTGCCGCCGTCAAGACGTTGAGGGAGATGTATTGTTTTATTTATCTACAGGGAACATCAAAAAGATCCCAAACTGATCTTGAACTGGAAGTAGAAAAACAGGTCTCATCTCAATGCTTACACACATCTCGCGCGAACAAACCGTCTTCTATGCAAAATGCTTTTCTGAAGATATTAATAAGGCTGTTGAGATTCTGTCCGACATCATCCAGAACAGCAAGTTTGGAGAGGTTAGTAATTATATCTCAGTTTTGATTATATGGTAGAAATTTTAGTTAGAAATCCATGAGGAAATATGAGTGGTAAGATAGATTGAACTGTATAGGTTGAAATGTAAAAGGGTAATGAGACTTTTTCTGCCTTGGAATATTTAGAATACAAATGAATACATTTTTCCTTACCTTTTACTGTTTATGATGTGAGGGTTCTTGTTTCATATCAGTAACATAAAGCAGAAGATATAGATTTAAACTTAAGGAACCATAATTCCATAATTCTGCAAGCTTAAAAATTATGAGTCTCACATTCTCCCATCATTGATCTTATATGCAGTGTGATATCCAAACTTCATGCTAGTATAATTATTCATCCTTAAATCCTTACAAATAACTGGACATTTTTCAGTCTGAGATTGAACGTGAACGAGGAGTTATCCTGAGGGAGATGCAAGAGGTGGAGAGCAACCTTCAGGAAGTTGTTTTCGACCATCTTCATGCTGTAGCCTTCCAGGGCACACCACTTGGCAGGACTATTCTTGGACCCACCAAGAACATCAAGTAAGTCCTCCTGAGGGTGAACTTTGAACTTGTTTGATCCTAAAATCATTTGTATCTTGCATATTTAAACTAGTGACTTGATGATCATTCTACCAATATTTTCTATTTTTTCAATGGTGATCCTGAAGCTAAGATGTGCTATTGAACCCATAATTTAAAGTTTTTACTGATTAGCTTCTTTCGTAAAAGTTGCATGAATGAAGAAAATTAACCCTATGGTGACGGTACGTCACACTCGTGTGACACAGCTAAATTCCCGATGCTGGGGAGTCATGCCAGTGTGATGTTTCCAATGCAATATTGCAATGGCCTGGCATAGGGGTTTTCTCGTAGCACGTACCCCGTCGGGAAAGGGTTAACCATGTACTCTGAAGTTGCATAACTTGTTCATTTGTTAATTTTGAAATCAGATTTCCTGTTTTGCATCCATCTAGCATTGTAGCAATATCTTTTTGGGAAAAAACTGGCTTTTCTTAAGGAAAAGACAAAACAATTACAGATGATGAAGACAAATAATGCAATTAGGCACTGTTCCTGACCTGAAAAATGATAGTAAGTCAGTTCACACATTTATATGCACAATTTGAAAAAAAGGTTTGTAAAAGCAGTATAACACTCATATGTTGAAGTGATATACAGCAGTTAATGCATTATTGGCGATTTTAGGATCAACAAGCCAAAGGCTAATAAAGCGAATGCTAAGGAATGTCATTATGCTGAGATGGTTATGTTTGTATTGTTCATAGCCACCAAACATATTGAAATGATGCTGTGAATACAGAATTCAGAAACCTTTGTTATAATAATAATAATAATATTAATATTAGCCTTACCTGATAAAACTGTGTGATTTCCATGCAACCCTTGTATGTATGTTTGGAAAAACTTTTGATGCATTAATCCATTGTGGACGGGGATAAATTTGCTTGCCCACTCTCCAGGATGGGTTTTATTTCAGAGTGAGGCTGCTTCATACAACTTACCTTCACTTTTTCCACTGTCATGTGCTTGCATGCACAAATATGAAAAATATAACCATCCACAATGGAGATAACATGAAGAGATAGGGAAGAGGAAGGAAACCTGTGCTTATGACTGTGAGTTCCACAGTAAAAGGCATCCCTACTGGCACTAGGGAACATTGTAGACACTGGGCATGGTTTGAGTCACCTTCCTTTCATTCTGCCTGTACATCCTTCATCAGCAGAACTTTAGAGCAAGAGGTCAGCAACTTGCTGTATGCCATCACTCTATAAAGGTAGTTCTTGCTAGAGACTGTGGATGAGTGCCATTTAAGGCTCTCTCT
>BOPN01002729.1:0-5000 GCA_017312705.2 Penaeus japonicus | reverse complement strand
GTCAGACGATAAATCCGAGTTTCCGCGTGAAACATTCCCGTCGTCTTATTGGCCAAGCATAATCAAATCAAGAACTATATTTTTAAATGTTGGTATTTGTTTTAAATCATTAATAATATTCAAATATAATGAAATTTACTTTTCTTGTTTATAGCTTAAACTTGACAAAGAGAAATCTGTAAATCTAAATTTTATTTCCATAGATAAAATTTGTTTTAAGTGCTCGACTTCATTGTTTACATCCGTCAGCCGCAGAGCGCGTTATTTTACCTCCAGTTTTGATACTGCTCTTTAGCTTTGTTAGTATAATGATCGTGTTAAAAAATTCTAACAATTGCAGTACATGACAAGAGCAATAACAAACAATTGCAGTTGTGAAGAAATGCAATAATAATGATAAAGACAATATTGATAACAATAGTAACGACGACAATGTAATCACAACGGTGTTGTTAATGGTGTTAATGATAACATTGGCAATAACCATTGTTATCACTACTGATTATTATGACAATGAAATCCCAATAGCAATACAATGAAATGTCAATACTAATGATAATGTTGATACTGATCATGGTAATGATAATAATGAGGATAAGGATGATTATTTTACTATCCGTTATTAACAGCAATGACGATCATATCAATAATCAAAATTACGATTATTACTATCATTATTAATGCAAACACTACTACTAAAACTATCAAATGATTAGAATGATGGTGATCGTAAGAATATCAATAAGGATGCTGATTGCGATAATACTTCCTATGAGCATACCATGTTTGGAAAGTTATATGTATATTGGATATATTAGGCATCATCGTCCTAGTCTTGGAATAGAAACCATTTTAGGAAACACGGATTTTCTGCCGATTTTGAGTTTGTTTACCTTTTGGCGGATTTTCGAAGGAGAGTGAAGCTAAATGAATGGTAAGAGAAGTCAGGAACGTAAAGTTAAACTATCTGAAATATGCATACATTAAATCTATATGTATGATATATTAAAGATACGCATATATGTACAGTATATACACACAAAGTAAGGAAGATCTATACATAAACACGATCCCTCTCACCCCATTTGTTTAGTTGGAGCGTAGACTGAATTATCGACCGCGCGTTCGTGAAATAATTGTCAATCTTTTTACAAGGAACAACCACAACTGATTCATAGCAAAATTAAACCATTTTTTGTTAGTGCTACCTATGACTGGAGTTTCTTTTATGATTTTGTCGTTAGCACAGTGTTATTCATCAATAATCATTCATTAATATTTTTTTAACGGTTGGTAAAACTGAAACAACTGACACAGACTTGCCACGTTTTTGCGTTCTAGAATACCATTTTCGTTATATGAACATGACAATGACACATGGAATTCTATTGGAATTACCGAATTGGTGATGGAATCTTGTCCTCACAGATTTATGAAAAAAAAGACGTCACCTGCGAGTGGCGAGGCATACAGACACAAACAACCTTCAGACACAGAAAACTCAGACAGGACAAAAAAAACGGTAGTATCAAGAAACCACAATAAACCCCTACACCAAAGAATCACTGTAGCTGCTATATCTGCAAAATCTTTGGTTGTTTTGTACTTTTTATCGGGAACTTCAATCTATCAGGCAACGCTTTCACCTGACCGCACACGAAACACTTTCAGAGAGAGAGAGAGGAAGAGCAGAAAAAGGAAAATATAGAGAGGGGTGAGAGGGAAAGAGAGGGCGAGAGTGAAAAAGAGCAGAAAAGGGGAAATATATAGAGAGGGGGAGAGTTCATGAGAGAATGAGAGTGTAGGAATGTAGGAAAATATGCATTTTCATATTCATTCGTTCGTATGTATGTAAAACGAATCAGGTAAATGAATGTCTGGGAATAAAACTAAACCAATGAGAAAATAAAAAGAAAATCGAAATCATCTCATACATGCATTCGTGTGTGTACGTATTGAGTTAAGCTGTTATTTTTTGAACGGAAAACAAGAAAGTGATGGGAAATCTATCTAGATACAAAACATACCAAAGAGAACGCAAAATTGCAAATACATCACATTATGGGAAATTAGTGAATGTAATAAAATTACTTCATTAGGTTTAATAACCCTCTGTGTGTGTGTGTGTGTGTGTGTGTGTGTGTGTGTGTGTGTGTATATATATATATATATATATATATATATATATATATATATATATATATATATATATATATATATGTATATATATAAATGTGTGTGTGTGTGTGTCAACATATATACATATTTATGGATATGTATGTATATATACGATGTATATATTTATGTATATATATAAATAAATATATATATATATATATATATATATATATATATATATATATATATATATATATATATATATACATATATGTGTGTGTGTGTGTGTGTGAATAAATATATATATATATATATATATATATATATATATATATATATATATATATATGTGTGTGTGTGTGTGTGTGTGTGTGTGTATGTATGTGTGTGTGTGTGTGTGTGTGTGTGTGTGTGTGTGTGTGTGTGTGTGTGTGTGTGTGCATGTATGTGTGAGTGTGTCAACACATACATATATATATATATATATATGTATGTATGTATCATATATATATATATATATATATATATATATATATATATATATATATATATATATATATATATATATACTGGGTTATAGAGGAGTCCCGTGGGAAACGAATTCGTAGAAGGAGAAGGAGTAAACCAACACGGCTGAGAAGAACTTCATTTCGAAAATTACAACAAACGTTTCGGAGATGCAATCTCCATCATCAGTGCTAAAACAAAACAAAACAGAGGAAAGTTAATTCCAAAACATTAAAACATAAATATACAGAATTAATAAACATGAAAAAATCATCAGATGATCACAGACAAAAAACAAAGTGGCTCTTTAACCATTGGAATGGGTAGTTGGTAATTTAAACGGTAAACAGGGCAGTTGCGATTGGAACTATTGTTTAGTTCTGGTTTCATAGTTAAGATGTGGAGAGACTCTGCTATGATCAGATCAAATCTGTTGAGGTGGGAGGTTAAGATTTTGAAATCAGTATTGCTAAAAGGGTGATTGTGGAGGTGAGAGTGCTCTCTAATTGCTGAGAAGGATGGTTTGCTCAGCTGTAGGCCTGTCCTGATTGACTTGCCTTTGTGTTCGAGAATGCGGTGACGGAGCCATCGTGAGGTTGAACCCATATAGCCTGACAGCTAGGACAAGTAAAAAGGTAAACCACATTCGAACTTAATTCAGAGTCGCACTTTTCTCTTTTCTTAATGAAATTTCCGATAGTATTAGAATTATAAAAACAAACCGAAAACAGATCTGAGGATAGCATTGTCTGAGAATTTTGTTTAATGATTTTCTAAGATCAAAACTAAGACCGCCCATATATGGAAGTTTTATATATTTAATGTCTTTGTTGACTGTGGTTGATACAGGTTTCGGGTGGAATTTCTGACACAGGAAATTGCGTAGTGCTTTATGAAATAGGTAAGATGGGTACCCATTTGTAGTGAAATATTCCTTTAAGAATGAAACTTCTTTATGAAAACTGGTCCAAGTAGAACATATATTATATGCTCGGTTAATAAGTGTTGTAAGGTTGTTTAGCTTGTAAATATGGGGAATATAGCTTAGATAGTGAAGTCCAAGGCCAGTGAATGTGGGTTTCCTGTAAGCACTGGTGAAGAAGCAGTTATTACGAAAACTTATGCAGGTATCAAGGAATGATAGTTCCTTATTTTGTTCAATTTCACAAGTGAATTTGATATTGGGATGTTGTGAATTCAAGTATGTAAGGAAAGGGTTAATGTGAGAGGGGTCATTAAAGAGTAAGAAAGTATCATCCATGTAACGACGATATAAAATAGGTTTGAAATTCTCAGGACAATTATTCAACCAAGCTTGTTCATGATGGCAAAGGAAAGTGTTTGCATAACAAGGGCCAAGTGGCGATCCCATTGCTACACCGTCTATCTGTGTGTAGATAGAGCCATTAAAAGTAAACACTGAATTGTGAGCAGCTATATCCAATAGTTTCTTATAAGTTGTCTTGTTTAGACCATACGAGTTTAAGAGTGATGAGGTAGTTTTGTTTATGATTACCCTTTTAGCAATACTGATTTCAAAATCTTAACCTCCCACCTCAACAGATTTGATCTGATCATAGCAGAGTCTCTCCACATCTTAACTATGAAACCAGAACTAAACAATAGTTCCACTGCAACTGCCCTGTTTACCGTTTAAATTACCAACTACCCATTCCAATGGTTAGTACATTTTACTTGCTTTTTGTCTGTGATCATCTGATGATTTTTTCATGTTTATTAATTCTGTATATTTATGTTTTAATGTTTTGGAATTAACTTTCCTCTGTTTTGTTTTGTTTTAGCACTGATGATGGAGATTGCATCTCCGAAACGTTTGTTGTAATTTTCGAAATGAAGTTCTTCTCAGCCGTGTTGGTTTACCTCTTCCTTCTATATATATATATATATATATATATATATATCTATATATATTTATATATATATATATATACCTATATATGTATATATATATAAACATATATATAAATATAAATATATATATATACAAATATATATATATATACATATATATATAAATATATATACATATATCCATATATATATACATATATATGAATATATATACATATATATATATATATGTATAAATAAATACATGTATAAATATATACATATAAATACATATATACATATACATATATATACATATATACATATATATACACATATACATATATATAAACATATATATTTATTTATATATATGTATTTACATATTCGTTCATATATATATATACATATATATATATATATATATATATATATATATATATATATATATATATATATATATACATATATATATGTGTGTGTATATGTATATATATATATATATATATATATATATATATATA
>BOPN01002728.1:190616-193835 GCA_017312705.2 Penaeus japonicus | reverse complement strand
TATATATTTATATATGTATATATATATATATATATATATATATATATATATATATTATTCTATATGTTTATATATACATACATATAGATAGATAGATAGATATAACTATACACATGGATATTACTATATTTGTGTATATATATGTGTGTGTGTCTCCTGTATGTATATGTACTTGCATGTGTGATTGTGTAACATATCATATGATCAATTTTTTTTTCTTTTTTTTCTTTTTTGCAAAGATTGGTTTCAATGTCATCTGAATCCTTTTCCTTTCAGTAGGAAAGTAAAAGTCAGACAATGGATTTTATATTGATTTATTGCCTAACCTAATATACATAAACGTCAACATAACTCACAGCGATTACAATTGACAAAATCATTAAGCAATATCTTTGTTCATCTGGATGATTCGGAATAATATAACCAAGTTATTCATAAAAAAAAACTTTGTAGTACAGATCCTTCAACAATCATCATAATGAAATATCTACTGTCCGGTCCGGAGCCTCTCAACCTCTTTCTGATTTTGCTCCAAGATTCGGAGTTCATCTTCTCTCCGTTTCTCGAATTCGTCCAGCTCCGCCTCAGCCGACTCAATCTTCGACTGCAAGGAGGTCTTCTGACCAAGCACCTCTTCGTACTTCTTCTTCTTCAGCAGTTCCATCTTCTGTTGGAAGTTAGCGTCTTTCGCCATGATCTTGTCTCTGATCTCGTGCTTCAGCACCGGATGCCCGCACACCTGGCAACGCTGACCTCCTTCGTTGGCATGCAAGGTCTGAGTTTTGCCCTCAGACCTCACGGACTTAATGGCGCCCAAAATTACCTTGCCCAGCTGCACTACTATCGATGCGACTTCGGAGACTATTTTTGCTATGCTTGAAGCTAGCCCGCGCCCAGCAACAGCGAGTGCCTGTGAATGCTTTCCAACAGCGTCTGCGGTATCAAGGACCGTGTTGCCATAATCATCTTCCTGTTCCTCAACCTCCATCGGAGAGCTATCCATGTCAGTTGTAGCCATTGCTGTCTGATGGTCATCGGTGCAAACTGGGACACACACCTTCTGGCACCGTTTACAGAAGTGGCAATGTCGTCCGTCATCCAGAAGAATCTCTTCGTTGCTTGTATCCAATTCCTTAATCTTATCCCAGTCGACCTGTGTTGTCAACTTTTCAAGATTACTCATCTCCGCTTGCTGATTCTGGAGTTGGTCTGACATCATGGCTGAACTCTCGTCTAAAGCATTCAAGCGCAACTGTGCGTCTTCCAGTTTGGCTTGTGCAAGCAAGAGTCGAGCTGTGATCTTTAGCTCCTGAGGCTGTCTCTTGTTTAGTTCTTCAAAGAACTTGGCAAAGTTTTCCTCCATGGATTCCCACATGAATGCATGCAATTTCTTTTTGTCCTTTTGAACAGGACACTGATAAAGGGGTACATTGTCGAAATGGAATACCTCCTTAAATTCCATTCCAGAAGCACCGATGACCTGTAGTGCAGAAGACTCTTCAAAGGTAGAAAATGTGAGTAATATGTCTGTCATACCCTTGATGTCAAACCCAAGGAGCTTCTTGATATTGGCCAGAATTTCTCGATTTCGGTCGTCGTACCTCTGGTTGGAAGCCTTCCACACCATTCCCACGCAGTTGAGATGCTTGATCCAGCTTTCATTGGTCAGATAAAACCGGAGGCATTTCTCGTTGACTCTATCCTTCTGGTCTCCCTCGGTGTCTCCCAGTCCCGGAGTGTCGATCACCATGTAGTTGAACGGCTGAGGCATCCCGTCTTGGTGGTAGATGGTGAAGGCGGTTGTGTACTCGGTCTGGCTCTGTGTCGAGTCCTTGGCCCGGTCCATCTGGTCGCGGAACCGGAGCCGCACGTCGTCGTCCACGCCAACGCCGAAGACCACGTTGAGGAACGCGTTGAGGAACGTCGTCTTCCCGACCCCGGTCTCTCCGAGCAGCAGCACCGTCTTCACCTCGCGCTCGTTCTCGGGGCCGAGGGTCACCACGCGGACCTTGTTCTCGGAGTCCTCATGCTTCAGCTTCGTCTTCACTTCGTGGACAGTGAAACTCTCCTCTTTACTTACTACAGAGCTGTTTTCCTTCACCCACTCTTTTAACTCAGGATTCATGGCTGAGAGATGGATCTGTCAAAAAAAAAAAAAAAGATGGAATTAACATGACCCAAAATCTTCGCAAGAGATTCGGCATTCAGGATTTTGCCCTAGCGTCAGTACAAAAACAAAATCCAATCAGAGTGCACTTAACCTGAATAAGTGGCAACATTCAAACTCACGATGAAAACATAAGAAGAAATGTGACCAGAGAGCTGCAAATTGGTAAACAAAGTGCCACACAATTTGACTCAGAATTGGCTACCATGCTTTGTCGTAAGAGCACTTGTATCCCAAGAGGACTTCGTACTCAAAACTGCCTGACTTATTTATGTTTCTCTCTTTTTTTCTTTCTTTCTTTCTCTTTCCCTTTCTCTTTCTTTCTCTCCCTCCCTCCCCCCCCCCTCTCTCTCTCTCTCTCTCTCTCTCTCTCTCTCTCTCTCTCTCTCTCTCTCTCTGTAAGGCACTGGTACTGATATGTGACCCAAGACATTGACCATGTATGTCTATTTAATTCAATGCAATATCAATGGCAGTCTGTTTTGATCTGACGCTTCCTGTTTCCTGTGTTCGTTTCCGCCTTGGAACCCCAACTTCTCTAGACAGCTGCGTTTGTTACCGGAAGGCCTTAAGGCGTAGAAAGTGACTGAAGATTGGTACATAAGGACATGCGGAGATCAGGACAGAGAGACACAGAGAGATCAAACAGACAGACAAGAGCAAACAGCTCTGACCTCTGGTCTTCGGCCAGAGTCTGGTGTATTAACAGTCCACAATAAAGACCATGGCACGTGAACGTCTGTCTGATTATTCCACCGGATCACAACCAGGGCATCGGGTGCTTTACAACTGCTCCCAGTGGTGGGTTACACTCTCTCTCTCTCTCTGTCTGTCTCTGTTTCTCTCTCTCTCTCTGTTTCTCTCTCATTCGCATTCTCTCTCTCTCTCTCTCTTTCTTTCTTTCTCCCTCTCATTCGCCTTCTCTCTCTCTCTCATTCGCATTCTCTCTCTCTATCTATCTATCTATCTATCTCTCTCTCTCTCTCTCTCTCTCTCTCTCTCTCTCTCTCTCTCTCTCTCTCTCTCTCTCTCTCTCTCTCTCTCTCTCTCTC
>BOPN01002728.1:183116-185616 GCA_017312705.2 Penaeus japonicus | reverse complement strand
GAGATACGATGATCCGTCTCGTCAGGAATGCCAGCTGGTTATGGTGACGATGGTGATGGTGACGAGGATTATAGTGAGTGTTGGTGATTGGTGGTGGTGAGAGGAAGGATGGTGACGAAGATAATCTAAGATTGATGGTGATGATGGTGCTTGTGATTTAAGACTGATGGTGAAGATGGTGAGGATGACTGTTAAGTGAGACACTGTAATAAGGTTTCATTGACATCATCTGTTACATATTTATAAAATGAATTTGTTCCTTATTTTCTAATCCTGGTTAGACACAAAGTACCTTATCTTTCTTATTTCTACTTATCAATTCTTATTCAAAATATATCATCTAATCTATAATAGTACAAACTGGTATAAGATTCTCTCTCTCTCTCTCTCTCTCTCTCTCTCTCCCAGATACTTTCAAACTCACTCACTCACTCACCCACCCACTCACTCACTCACTCACCCACTCACTCACTCACTCACTCACTCACTCACTCACTCACTCACTCACTCACTCACTCACTCACTCACTCACTCACTCACTCACTCACTCACTCACTCACTCACTCACTCACCCACCCACTCACTCACTCACTCACTCACTCACTCACTCACTCACTCACTCACTCACCCACCCACTCACTCACTCACCCACTCACCCACCCACTCACCCACTCACTCACTCACTCACTCACTCACTCACTCACTCACTCACTCACCCACTCACTCACTCACTCACCACCCACCCACTCACTCACCCACTCACTCACTCACTCACTCACTCACCCACTCACTCACTCACTCACTCACCCACTCACTCACCCACCCACTCACTCACTCACTCACTCACTCACTCACTCACTCACTCACTCACTCACTCACTCACTCACTCACTCACTCACTCACTCACTCACTCACTCACTCACCCACCCACTCACTCACTCACTCACTCACTCACTCACTCACTCACTCACTCACCCACCCACTCACTCACTCACCCACTCACTCACTCACTCACTCACTCACTCACTCACTCACTCACTCACTCACTCACTCACCCACTCACTCACTCACTCACTCACTCACTCACCCACCCACCCACCCACCCACCCACCCACCCACCCACCCACCCACTTCACTCACTCACTCACTCACTCACTCACTCACCCACTCACTCACTCACTCACTCACTCACTCACTCACTCACTCACTCACTCACTCACTCACTCACCCACTCACTCACTCACTCACTCACTCACTCACCCACCCACCCAACCACCCACTCACACACTCACTCACTCACCCACTCACTCACTCACCCACCCACCCACCCACTCACCCACCCACCCACCCACCCACCCACCCACCCACCCACCCACCCACCCACCCACCCACCCACCCACCCACTCACTCACTCACTTACCCACCCACCCACCCACTCACCCAACCACCCTCTCATTCATTCACACACCCACCCAACCACCCTCTCATTCACCCACCCACCCCATCCACCCTCATCTCTCCTTTTCAAGTACCCAAGACATGATAACAGAGAGATATGATATGATATGATAAGATAATAAGGAGAGATTTCCAAGTAATCCCTGCGATGTATGTACGTCCTTCAAATTCTTTTCATCTGAGAACTGATGATAACTGATGATACTGTATGAGGATAGAAAACAGAGAAAGGAAAATACAAAAATAAGGAGATGGAAATGTGAGAAGCATTGAATTATGAAGTCACATAGACAGGTATATGCATAGAGAAAGAGGATGTACGAATGTAATATCATACCATGAAAAATTTGAGCAAATAGTGTGGAAAAGCATTAATTATCCATCAAACTGAAATCAAAGTGAAATACCCACCTATCCTCTTTAACTGCCATTGGAATTGATAATGATTTTTTTTTCTCAAAATTATATTTTATTGCAAGAATATAAAAAACTTTCAAATTCAAAATATCACTGATCTCACGCTCTTCATACAAAATCTATAACCATGACAGCACATTTAAATACATAACATGAATATCTATTATTAATTTATTAATTTACCATGTTTAATTGAATCAGTTATAATAACAACAATCTCACAGATATCATAAAACCACTCTGCCAAAAACTATAAACAGTGAATATTCCCAAGACAAACATAATAATTTCATACATCATATCAAATCAAACAAAATTACTTCATATCCCTTTCACAAACCAAAGCTTATCTTATTTCTTACCTTATTACACCCTCAAAGCATATTGTCAAAATTGTTGATAATCTGGATAACATGTTTCTTTCTATTCTCCAATCTGAGGTGGTGATTTTTTTATATAAAAATATGTAAATTATTAAATTAATAAAATAATAAGCAAATATAATCAGGAATACTTTATCAGCAAGCAAAAACAAATACACATCTATACATTTACCTCCTACATACACATAGTTAGTAACTTTTTGTAATCCTTCTAAACTCATTTACACAGCTTTTGAAATTTT
>BOPN01002728.1:170616-178116 GCA_017312705.2 Penaeus japonicus | reverse complement strand
TATACATACATACATATATATATATACACACACACATATATATATATATATATATATATATATATATATATATATATATATATATATATATATATATATATATATATATATATATATATATATATATATATATATATATATATATATATATATATATATAATATATATATATATATATATATATATATGTATATATATATATATATATATATATATATATATATATATATATATATATATATATATATATATATATATATGTATATATATATATATATATATATATATATATATATATATATATATATATATATATATATATATATATATATATATATATGTATATATATATATATATATATATATATATATATATATATATATATATATATCTATATATATATATATATATCTATATCTATATCTATATCTATATATCTATATATCTATATATCTATATATCTATATATCTATATATCTATATATCTATATATCTATATATCTATATATCTATATATCTATATATCTATATATCTATATCTATATCTATATCTATATCTATATCTATATCTATATCTATATCTATATCTATATCTATATCTATATATCTATATCTATATCTATATCTATATTAATATCTGCATCAATATATTCATCCAAATACATTTACAACATTCACATCCACAACAAATACACACAAGACCCACAAACACAACAATCCCACCCCCAACACCTACATTATTTTTTTTTCTAGACCAACGGTTTACCCAGTCATCAAGATCATCAAGTCAATGGTTCTATCCAAGAACACGTCGCTCCCCCTCTCCCCAGCCCCTTAAAACAGCCTACCCTAAACCAGACCACTCACTGCATGCAATGGAAGAGACATGAGGATGCTCTCAATCCGTGCGTTGGGTGTTGCAAATCCGAATTTGGTACCACGGTCATACACAAGGTTGAATTCCACGTATCTGCCTCGACGGAGCAGCTGCCAGCGCCTCTCCGCCTCCGACACTGCATCTTGCCTGTGCTTTTTCACTGAATCACAAGAGATATAGGAGAAAATTAAAGAAAAATATTGAGAATGCCATTCACACAATTCCACCCATATCAAGAAATTACCACAAAAAATCCAATCAATTCATTTTATTCAAGATCAATACCAAAAAAATATAGGCATCACTCCCTGGCTTCTATCCTCTACAGCTACCTACCGAGTGGGAGATAAGAAGGCACGACTGATTCGGCGCAATCTTGGACAAAGCTGAAGATGTCCTCTGGTTTTTCCGCCTCCAAGTCATCGAAGAAGATACCTCCAACGCCCCTCCGCTCTCCTGCAGGGAAAAAACATGTCGGTTGCCAATCAAAGTGCAGAAATCTTTTATCATCAGATTCCGTTATGGAGTAGTTATGCAATCTCATACTGAAGGCATTTGCTAACCTTCATATTTTTCTTTGCATAAGTATATAGTGATATCTTTATCTTTATTTCCAAATTCAATAAATATAAAAGTAGGGGAGGGAAAAACAAATCTTCAAAAACTGACATCATCATCATATCCCTAACAACTCACCCCTATACTTGATAAAGAAATAATCGTCGCACCACTTCTTGTACTTGGGATAATATTGGGGGTCGTGGCGGTCACAGGAGGACTTCAGGACGGAGTGGAAGTGACGGACATCCTCCTCCTCCAGAAAGTATGGAGTGAGGTCTGTGCCGCCGCCAAACCACCACTGAGGAGGGATGAAGACAGGTTTAACAAGTGTCATGTGTCAGTCTCTTGACATTTTTGTAACACTTTCTTCTTGGGGGCTAATTTGGGATGAAATGAAATAAGGTGTGTTTTCAGAGGGTGAGTTTTGACTGCATAGTCAAGTGCATTATATCAATAGACATCTTATTCTTTACTAGAAAAACAGTAATAACAACAATAAAAGCAAAATCATTAACAATGGTGTATATATAATAATAATAATAATCATTATGATAATAATAATAATGATTATGATAACAATAATAATGATTATGATAACAATTTCAATGAATAATAATGATAATGATTATGATAACAATTTCAATGAATGATAATGATTATGATAACAATTTCAATGAATAATAATGATAATGATTATGATAACAATTTCAATGAATAATAATGATAATGATTATGATAACAATTTCAATGAATAATAATGATAATGATTATGATAACAATTTCAATGAATAATAATGATAATGATTATGATTACAATAATAGTAATTATAATACAAAAATAATAATAATAATAATAATAATAATAATAATAATAATAATAATAATAATAATAATAATAATAATAATAATAATAATAATAAATAAAAATAATAATAAATGATAAAAATAATAATAGTAGTACTAACAATAATAACAACAATAATAACAAAAATAATAAAAGAAAAATAACATCAATACTTTCCTAAAGTATTCCAAGCAGTAAAGGTCTCATCAAGCGTCATTCCAGAGCAAAATCGACACACTCTTTAACTGAAAAAAAATATCGTTTCTTCCCTTGGAAACCTCTGATACCCACACAAGAAGTCCTCAAACTCACGTGCTTGTTGTTGCCGTCTTCGTCTTGCATCTCAAAGTAGCGGTAGTTGAAGTGGATGGTCGGAACGTGGGGGTTGCGCGGGTGGATGACCGAGCTGATCCCCGCGGCAAAGAAGGTGAACTGCTTGTCCTCTGGCAGCTCTTTCCCTCTGTAAGGGTGGGATGGGAGGGTGGTTTTCTCATGACCTTACGGAAGGATTGTACGAGTCCCGAAAGAATGAATGAATTGGGGCAAATGGAGGGAAATTCCCATGCCCCTAATTTTGCATTCTGTGAAAATGGTGATTTTCAACGTGACACTTATTGAATTTCAGTGGAACTCTAATTGAAAAAGGATTTGTGAAATTTGCTTAATTTTAAAATCTCAGTTTGTACATTTACAGGATTGAGAAATATAGAGAACAAAGAGATTAGATATGAGATACAGACTATGACCTGTAAATCTCTTCCTTCTTAAATCCAGCATGCATAAATTTGAAGACTATATCACAAATTTTCATTTTTGCAAAGCTCAAATATACAATAAAAAAAAATTAATAATAATAATAAATCAACAAACCAAGAAACACATGAAAAAAAAATCTCACTTGTAAAAAGCAAATACTATCCTAATAGCAATAATAAACAAGAAAATCTACCCTCCTACGGTACAACAGAGTCACAAAGTTCCTCTCACCTCGCTCTCATGCTCGCCTGCAGTTGCTTGGAGAGAGGAGCCGACATCACGGTAATGTTAACGCCTGCTTTCTCAAAGGTCTCGCCATCTTGCATAACGCACGTTATTCCGCCTCCTTCACTGGGGTTGTGTCGGCGCCAGCGATCAACGGTGAATTTGGTCCCGCTGCTCTCCTCTCCCTCAAGCGCTTTGCAAAACTCTGACTGAATCAGAAAAGGGCAAGTTATTGCAAACAGTGGCAGGCTGGAGAAATCCTGGCTTATAAGTAGGAATATTTGATGAAGGTCTGTTTGAAAAAGAAAAAGAAAAAACACTATTTGAAGTTAAAGATTATAGAAATCATGCCCAGCACCTGTGACAGATATAAATTACATCAAGCCAGGCTCATACTTTGAAAATCTTGGCTATTATAATGAATCCTTTATCAAACATATATGAAATGTTGATTATAAGACACACTATGCGATATCAGATGAGAAACAATTTCAATCCACAATATAAAAATTACACATGGCATAATTCCTCACAACATAAAGCCTCAACATACAAATGATTTCCTAATATAAAGAAGTCACGAATAAGTCCCGCTAACATGTTACATTATATATAACCATAAAAAGGTCATATTCACCTAAAACTACAAAAAAAAAAAAATCAAATACACAAATCATGTTTGAAAGTATCAAGCCATATCTAATATAGCATCTCTTAGTCCTGTCACTTTGTAACTGACCTGAATTCTCATGATAAGTAACTCCATCTTGGTTTTCATGTCTTCCTTATTCTTCTCCATGACGCTCAGCTCTGTTATGGGGGCAGCCATGAACTGCGAGGTGTCGATGGTCGAGGCTTTCTGGGCGGCGGAGACATTTTGCGAGTAGGCAGAGTAGAGCAGGACTCCCCCCGAGGCACATAGGGTCGCTCCAATGTATCTGTGTTGGTGATAGTGATGATTAGGTATAAAAACAATTATAATAATTACTATTCTACTACTGCTGGTGACTGAAATGATAATGAAGATAGATATAATCACAATTATTATTCTGATGATGATGACTGATAACTGATGAATGATGATTGATGACTGGTAATTGAAGACTGATAATTGAAGACTGATGATTGATGGTGATGGTGATATTCATGACGATGATGAGGAGTATTGTTATTTCAGGAAAAATTAGGACACTTTTCCCTACCTGGCATACTTAGTTCCTCTCCGTGCCTTGATAGCCGCAATAGTGACAAGGGTTCTGGAGATACCTCTTGCCATATGACTCGCCATGCTTTCGGGTGGCTTATCTTCCTCAGCTGGAAATTCTGTAAAGTTATGGAGGTAAGATTTTTAAATAAACTAGTACTCTTTATCATACCAGCCTTAGCCTAATTTTAAATTATGGGATATAATAAACATTGCATCATCTTCAAAACAAAATCTGCACACAGGGGAGATAAGTCTGCAATAGCTTGAAAAAGTTCACATTTGCATTATGTGATATTGTATTCTTTGTGCTCCAATATTGGTTAACAATTCACCACAAATTTTCAAGCTCAATAGAATTAAAAGACTTCTTTCTTGATTTGCCATTAAATAAGGAACCAATCATATATATTAACCCATTGGAGCCGGTTGATGTGATGACACGTATTGTGGTTTTGGCGTCAGACGCCCGGGATGAGCTATGAGGGTAAGCCGCGCGCTCGGTCTGAGCGAGCAGGCAGCCCAGGCGCACGGCTTGTGCATCCAAGAATCTCGAGGCATTAGGCTTATGCATTCGAGAACCCCGCTATTACAAACGTGCACAGCCGGAACGGCCCCAGCGTGAAAGGGTTAAGAAAACACACAGGTGTCTGTCCCTGGTTTCAGCTAGACTGACACAATATCCATGCCTGTTGATGCTCTGGTGAAGGCCACCAGATCTTAACATTGCATGTCCTGGCAAGATAAGAGTTTGTAGACATCCCTCTTAACCCATTCCCGACGGGGGAATTCTAGCCTTGAATGTCCAAATGCCGGGGCGTTCGAATTATTAGGCCTAAATCAATTGAATGGCTGGCACAATACTGTGCCGCCCGGCAACTGGGCTTTTGAATGCGCAGTACACATGCTGTACCACCCGTCCTGTGTGGGTTAATTCATCTTCAATTAAAATACCAGCCGGAGCTCTATATTCCTGGAATTAACATGATGGAGATTTGTAGGCCTATACCAGAGAAGAGACTACAGCTTCTAGATAGATAACAAAATAATGCAAATTGCAAATTCGGAAAATTTGGATAAAGACGCAACCAACCCTCTAGGCACGACACGATATTTTTCAAGTAGTTTTCGTTCTGTTTTGTACAGTTTCGCTTCTCATTTCCATCCGAAACCTTTCGTTGCTGAGTTACCCCCCCCCCCCTCCCCACACGCGCGCCACCGTCGATACGAACTAAACGATTTCTGGCGGGATTTTTAACGTTTTTTTCGTAACCAAAACCCAACCCATAAACCTAACCTAACCTAACCTAGTTTTTAGGTTTGCCCTAGCCAAGGAGGGGCTTCGCCCCCCCCCCCCACACACTTTGAAGGCCACTGTGTGGCTGGTAACTTTTCAAAACGGATGTCAACAACCGACCACGGAACTGACCGAGTTTAGGTCTGCCCTAGCCAAGGTGGAGCTTCGCCCCCCCCTGGACCCCCCCTTCTTAAGCCACTACGTGGCAGGGTCATTTTCACTGAGCGATTTTAGCCTGCCCTAGCCAAAGGGGGGTTTCGCCCCGCCCCCTGGACCCTCCTTCTCTCCCGTTACTCGTTTTTTAATTATTTTCAAAATAATATATCCCGATTATTTTTCGTTTCCGGAAGAAAAGGGTTTCATGGTGTTACGTCATAATTAAAGCTACGTCATGCCAAAAAGTTTGTTTTTTCGCTACGTGTAGTTGCTTCTTCATCCAATAATACCGCAAATTCTTATCATGCCTTCTTATACAACAGGAGTTTCAAAAATTAAATAATTTCTATATCATTACATATCTCACAGTCTTCGATGCCCTGATAACCAACACGATGACCAAGCAGAAAATAAAACAACCTTAAAAACACGACTCATAACACACAACCAACACCTCAAAATACCCCACCCTCTACTTACCTTAATCCGAAAATGGATAAATCCAACAACTAACGCACGCAGACACACACACACAAGGAATACGTCACACCAAAAAGCAGCAGGTGTTTCCCAATCAAAGTTACGTGACTGAATGAACGTAAGTTTTGTTTACACTCGACCGGCCGTGTTTTCCCCCGACGGTACGCGACCCTGAGTTATCGACGGTCGTATTTCCGCCTTGTGTAATCGAGAAAATGAGACGGTTGGGTTATTATATATGGATTTTATGTATTATTGTTGGGAATTCATTGCTTATTGAATTGTATTCTTTTTAAAAGGGTTTGATTAGTTTATTTTTATTCATTAAAGGTGTTTTAAATAATGGCATGGTATTCTTGATCTCCCCGTCGCACCGCTACGAAATTCTAGGAAAACTTTCTCAGTCATTTTTTTTTCGAAGAAGTCTCTGGTATGATAACTATGACAAAAAAAGTAATGTGTCTTCCATAATTTTAGATCAATAACTAAAGAATATTGTATTTCTTCCCTTTATGATAGATGGATAATATTTTTTTTATGTTTAAGCCTTATATTCTTTCTCCTTATAGGAATAAAGATGAATGTTGTATACGAGATAAGGATTGATGTTTTTTTCTTCTTTTTGCCCCCTCCCCCTTCTCTTCTCTCTCTCTCTTTCTCTCTCTCGCTCTCTTTCTCTTTCTCTCTCGCACGCTTTCTCTCTCTCTCTCTCTCTCTCTCTCTCTCTCTCTCTCTCTCTCTCTCTCTCTCTCTCTCTCTCTCTCTCTCTCTCTCTCTCTCTCTCTCTCTCTATCTATCTATCTATCTCTATCTCTCTCTCTCTCGACAGTAATATCTGCTTTACCAACAATGTATGTCTCAGAATCTAACATGAACTGTACAAATCATTTAGGCATAGTTCCTATGCCTATTCATGTGTATACAATGTATATAGTATGAATAAACATATCAAAATCAAAATCAAATCTCGCTCTCTCTCTCTCTCTCTCTCTCTCTCTCTCTCTCTCTCTCTCTCTCTCTCTCTCTCTCTCTCTCTCTCTCTCTCTCTCTCTCTCTCTCTCTCTCTCTCTCTCTCTCTCTCTCTCTCTCTCTCTCTCTC
>BOPN01002728.1:158116-168116 GCA_017312705.2 Penaeus japonicus | reverse complement strand
GGCTTATTTACCTGCGATTATCAATCTTGTCTTCCTTTGTGCTCTCTCGATAACACTGACTTGATTCTCTGCTATATGTTCACTCGAATCAGTTGCTTTTAATCGTATTTTGGTTGACAAAGTAGGTTGTTAGAGTTGATGATAGTGTTAGAAAGTGTTTTGTCTCTCCTGCCGGCGTTATACTGATATTCCTTAAGAGTCCGCGGATGGAAGTTGAAAAGGTTTCGCGGGGTTTTCTCTTAAAGTTCTGCCTGATTTTAACTTTTTTTTTATCTTACCTTTTAACTCTTTTCATCTAGTCATCTATTTCGTTTGGTATCTTTGGTGGTTCTATCTATTAGTTGTTACAATTATAGTCTACTTCCTGCAAATATTCGTAAAAAACGCCTGTAATACTCTGACTTTACAAAGAGGCAGGACTATTCCGCGTTTGGAAAGTATCCTATATGAGGACCATGTCATACCCAGTCGCCACATTTTCATCTTTATTATTATCTCCAGAATATATTTCATTATGGTTACTGAATCGCCCTCTGTCATCCCTTCGACTGACATGACCTTGACCTATCTATCCCTATCTTAAACAATACTAGAATGTTGATACGCTTTATGGATTGTCAATATATGGGACAAAGGTGGAGCATTTCATTCGAAAAGCAGTCTTTTCTGTTGACTGAACTAAAACCATTAGTAGCAACATCCAACGCCGCTTAACATTCTCTCTCAAAACAAGATGAAAGGACCGTAAACACATGAATATGCCGAAGACCTTTTCGCTATGTTGTTCCTTCAGCCTAAATCCATCACCTGTTTTCATAACATGGAGTGCGGTTTCTCCTCCTTCCTTTCCTTCATATATTTTCTCTTAATTTATCTTCTGAAGAAGTAGCCAGGAGTGTTCACGGCAGCACGCATGCAATCGCTACCAAAATGCAAAGTATGCCGACAGAGAATCCTTCACTCTCATCTTGATTATCAGTTGGGTATTATACAACTGCATTATAGAAATTCTGAAATTCAGCTGGCAGTTCTGTCGTTTGGTTACAGGAGGATTTTCAGTGTCCTCGTTTGACCAGGCCTATATGAAAAAAAAAAAAAAATATATATATATATATATATATATAAATATATACATATATATATACATATATATGTATAAATATATAAATCTAATATGTATATATACATATATATTTATATATATATACATATATAAATATAAATTATATAAAGGTTCTCACATTTGTAGTTTCGTCCCTCTAATGAAACAACACAAACTTCAAGTGTTTTTATTCCAAATTAACAAAATAATTCTAGTTGAGAAGAAGAAAAAAAAATCAATCTTTTGACTCAGAAGAGCACCAAGGCATACAACACTTTATTCAACAGTCACACATCCAACAGTGTCAATAGCCATTTGAAATACATGTAAACATTCTGTAATCGAGCGAGTGCGTATTTGACATGACAATTGCACTCTGTTATAATATTACGACTTGTGAACTTTATAGTCAAACAATACGGTATTCGGGAACTAATGCAAAACTTAGTTGTTGTTTTTTTTAGAATCTTAGTTAATATGTATTTTATGGACTCTTATATAAGGCACATGTGTAGTGTACAGTATAAAGAGCACGCAAATAATATCGAGAAATCATATGTTTTTTAGATAATAAGGAATTGATTTCATGATACTGATAAGTCTTACTTTTCTATCAGATCATACTATCAACTGAATTTTATGCAATGGAATAAGATATGATCCGTAATAAATCATATAGTGATGATAATGTGATGAAGACCTTTCGGTTCTCATTACGGAATATGTCCTGACGCATATTAGTAATGACTAGAATAAGTATCAGTCTTTCTGTCCTGTTATTTCCGCTTCTTTATTCCCCATTATTATCAATACGACTTGTTATGCGAAGAGTTCCACTGTTCCCACATTTCACAATCATGATGGCGATGACTTTTAAGCAAAATGAAATTATTGTCAAGGCTCTTGGGAACCCCCCCCCCCTTTACTCAAATGCCTCTCTTAACAAAACCAAGATCTTGCGAATGCATCTTTTGCTTGCGGCTCATCAGTCAAATCAGTGCAAATTCTTGCAAACAAACAGATGATCAACATACATTCCTTGACACATTCTCTCTCTCTCTCTCTCCTTCTCTGGCAACCTATACGAGGACCTTCAATATTCTCCCGTTATTCCTTGTTCATCCAGCTCGCCTTCTCACCCTTCCCTCTCTTTCTCCTTCTCCCACATCCTCACCCCTCCCCTCACTATCTCTCTTATCTCTCACACTCTCTTCATCCCTCCTCTCTCCTTCTCTCTTTCCCTCTTTCTCCCTCTCGTTCTCTCTCCCTTTCTCGACTGCCTCTCAACCCTCTACTGCTCCTCGACAAGCTCCTCCTCGGCCTCCTCCTCGTCCATGAAGTCCTCGTCCTCGGCCGTAGCTTCCTGGTACTGCTGGTACTCGGACACCAAGTCGTTCATGTTAGACTCGGCCTCCGTGAACTCCATCTCGTCCATGCCCTCGCCGGTGTACCAGTGGAGGAAAGCCTTGCGACGGAACATGGCCGTGAACTGCTCGGAAATGCGCTGTGGAGGGAGAGGGAGAGAGAGGATGATGAAGAAAATGGTTATGGAAAAGATGTGGAAATGAATGGGATACATGTCCCCTTTTATTTTCGAAAATTTTCTTCCCTTTCTGTTCTTTTTTCCCTTTTTTTATTAGCTATTCATCCCTTTCTTCTCCTTCCCCCTATCCCCTTTTAATCATTTCTTCCCATTCCCTCCCTCCTTCTGTCTTTCCCTTCCACCATCTCTCTTTCCTTCTTCCTCTTTTCACTCCTTCCTCCCTTCCAATTCACCACTTTTCTTCCATCCCCTATTCCCCTACCTTCCACTTTCACCCTATCACCTCTTCCCCCTTCCTTCACCTCCCCCTTATCCCTCCCTCCTTCCTTCCCCTTTCACTCCCTACCCCTCTTCCCCCTTCCCTCCCTCCTTCTCCCCTCCCTTTTTACCCCTTTTGCCCGTTTTCAACACCTTCCCCTTTCCCTCCCTCCTTCCCCCTTCCCTCCCTTCTCCTCCCCTTCCCCCTCCCCCCTTCTTCTCCCCTTCCCCTCTTCCCCTTCCCTTCTTCCTTCTCCCCTTCCCCCTTTCCCATTCCCTTCCTCCTTCTCCCCTTCCTTCCCTCCTTCTCCTCTTCCCCTTCCCTCCCTCCTTCTCCCCTTCCCCTTTCCTCCCTCCTTCTCCCCTTCCCCTTCCCTCCCTCCTTCTCCCCTTCCCCTTCTCCTTCCCTCCCTCCTTCTCCCCTTCCCCTTTTCCTTCCCTCCCTCCTTCCCCCTTCCCCTTTCCTCCCTCTTTCCTCCCCCTTCCCCCCCTCCTTCTCCCCTTCCCTTCTCTCCTCCTTCCTCCCCTTCCCCTTCTCTCCCTCCTTCTCCCCCTTTCCCTTCCCTCCCTCCTTCTCCTTCCCCTTCTCCCCTCCTTCTCTCCCCTTCCCCCTTTCCCTTCCCTCCCCTCCTTCTCCTTTCCCTTTCCTCCCTCCTTCTCCCCTTCCCTTCCTCCTCCTTCTCCCTTCCCCCTTCCCTCCTCCTTCTCCCCCTTCCCCTTTCCTCCCTCCTTCTCCCCCTTCCCCCTTTCCTCCCTCCTTCTCCCCTTCCCCTTTCCTCCCTCCTTCCCCCTTCCCCTTTCCTCCCTCTTTCTCCCCTTCCCCTTCTCTCCCTCCTTCTCCCCTTTCCCTTCCCTCCCTCCTTCTCCCCTTCCCCCTTACCCTTTCCTCCCTCCTTCTCCCCTTCCCCTTTCCTCCCTCCTTCTCCCCCTTCCCCCTTCCCCCTTTCCTCCCTCCTTCTCCCCTTCCCTTTCCCTCCTCCTTCTCCCCTTCCCCTTCCCCCTTTCCTCCCTCCTTCTCCCTTCCCCTTCTCTCCCTCCCTTCTGCTCCCTTTCCCTTCCCTCCCTCCTTCTCTTCCCCTTCCCTCCCTCCTTCTCCTTCCCCCCTCCTTCTCCCCTTCCCCTTCTCTCCCTCCTTCTCCCCTTCCCCTTTCCTCCCTCCTTCTCCCCTTCCCCTTTCCTCCCTCCTTCTCCCCTTCCCCTTCCCTCCCTCCTTCTCCCCTTCCCCCTTCCCCTTTCCTCCCTCCTTCTCCCCTTCCCCTTTCCTCCCTCCTTCTCCCCTTCCCCTTTCCTCCCTACTTCTCCCCTTCCCCTTTCCTCCCTCCTTCCCCTTTCCTCCCTCTTTCTCCCTTCCCCCCTCCTTCTCCCCCTTCCCCTTCTCTCCCTCCTTCCCTCCCCTTCCCCCTTTCCCTCCCTCCTTCTCCCCTTCCCCCTTCTCTCCCTCCTTCTCCCTTCCCCCTTTCATCCCTCCTTCTCCCCTTCCCCCTTTCCCTCCCTCCTTCTCCTCTTCCCCCTTTCCCTTCCCTCCTTCCTTCCCCTTTCCCCCTTCCCCTTCCCTCCCTCCTTCCCCCTTTCCCATTCCCTTCCTTCTCCCCTTCCCCCTCTCCCTCCCTCCTTCTCCCCTTTACCCCTTTCACCCCTTCCCTCTACCTCCCCCATGTGCCCCTTTCCCTCCCTCCTTCTCCCCTTTACCCCTTTCACCCCTTTCCCCCCTTCCCTCTACCTCCCCCATGTGCCCCCTCCTACCCCCCTGCTCTTCAAAACAACCTCGCCAACTTGCCTTGAAGATCTCCTGAATCGCGGTCGAGTTGCCGATGAACGTGGCAGACATTTTGAGTCCCCTTGGCGGAATGTCACACACCGCAACCTTCACGTTATTCGGAATCCATTCCACGAAGTAACTGGGGAAAGGGAAATGATGAAGATGATGAATAAGTAGAAATGATAGAACCTAATGGGAAGGATGAATAACAGGGGTAAAAATCATGCGTGGGACGCTTATACACCGCCACCTTCACGGTTTTCTGGATCCATTCCACGAAGTAACTGGGGAAAGGGAAAGGATGAAGATGATGAATATGTAGAAATGATAGAATGATGATGAATAAGTAGACATAATAGAATGACTGTGAGAACCTAATAATGGTTGGAATGAATAACATGGGTAAAAATCATGCGTGGGACGCTTATACACCGCCACCTTCACGGTTTTCTGGATCCATTCTATGAAGTAACTGGGGAAAGGAAAATTATGAAGATGATGAAGAAGTAGACATAATAGAATGATGAGGAATATGTAGAAATTATAGAATGATCATGACTGCGAGAACCTAATAATGGTAAGGATGAATAACATGGGTAAAAATCATGCGTGGGACGCTTATACACCGCCACCTTCACGGTTTTCGGGATCCATTATATGAAGTAATTGGGAAGTTGCGAAGGAATGATGAAATGATGAGGATAAATAAATAAAGATGGAAGTGTGAGGATGAAGAATACTTAATGATTAAGATGAAGTAAATGGTATATATATGGAATTAAGATTTTAGGAATTTTGGGACTGGAAAATTGCGAGAGAAAAATGAAATGAAAATAATGTAATAATGTATACTGTATAAACGCAGTAATAATGCTAATGATAACAAAAAAGAATGCTTATGATAATGAATAAATAAGGGTAAGGACGAATCAAATAAAACATCTAAGCACACAAAACAGAAAAAATATTAAGAAACCCTGAACACTTTGCCCATACCCCCTCCACCCTCCCGACCCTCCCCCAACCTCAAACACCAAGAACAAAGAACAACAAGAACAAAAGACCTCACCTGGAATTCTTGTTCTGCACGGAGAGCATTTGTTCATCTACCTCCTTCATGGACATACGCCCACGGAAGATCGCTGCCACAGTGAGGTAGCGGCCGTGTCGAGGGTCACATGCGGTCATCATATTCTTGCTGTCGAACATCTGTTGGGTGAGCTCGGGCACGGTGAGGGCGCGGTAGCTCTGGGATCTGGTGGGGGAGGGAGAGAAAGAGTGAGTGAGAGAGGGAGGGAAGGAGAGAAGGAGAAGGAGAGATGTGGAGGGATAGGGAAAGAGAGAAAAGGGAATAGAGAGAGAGAGAGAGAGAGAGATGTGGGAGGGAGGGAGAGAAAGAGTGAGCGAGTGAGAGAGGAAGGGAGAGATGTGAAGGGATAGGGAAAGAGAGAGAAAAGGGGACAGAGAGAGAGAGAAGATGTGGGAGGGAGGGACGGGGAGAGAGAGAGAGAGAGAAAGAGAGAGATGGAGTGTGTGAAATTGAGTGATAGTTTGTTTGTTGTTTGTTTGTTGAGTGTTAAGGAGAGGAGATAGAGTGCGGTGAATATGTTGGGGGGGGGGGGGTTAGGGAGTGAGAGAGAGGAAGGTATTTGTGAGTGAGCGAGAGATAGGAATGTGGAATTTGTGAGTAAGATATATTTACAGAAATGTGGGGTTTGTGAGTGTGTGTGAGTGAAAGTGAGAGAGAAAAGTAAACTTTGTGAGTGACTGAGGGTGAGGTGACGTTTGTATGTTGGACTGAGAGACAGGCTTAGGGTGTGTAAGTGAAAGATCTAGAAATAGAGGGAGTTGGAGGGAGGAGTATGTAACTGAGAGAGAAAAGTGGTGTATGTAAATAAGAAAGGCTGAGAAATAGGCAACTGTTATTCCTTCTTGAGAGAAAAAAAAATAAAAAGGGGAGGCGGAAAAAAGAGGAATAAAGGGGAAATGGAGACCAAGCGACAGACAGACACAAATCACGTAAGACTCATAAAAAAAACATCCACAACACACAGCAAAGCGTATAAAGAGAACCAAAGTAAAACCTTAAAAAGACACTATTCAATGACTCTACCCTTACTTAACACCATACCCACCCGCATCAAATAGCTCCCCTCAAATCAAGTGACACAAGGCCATAAGAATCTCCCCTCGCCCATTCCCCTCACTGAAAGAAAGAAGGCACACAATCTTACCCACCCCAATCCCTCTCCTTACGAAAAAATGAAGGGATTCGAATCTTACCCTAATCCCTAAAAAAAAAGAAAAAAAAAAAGAAAAAAAAGATACACATATCTTACCCTCTTGAGGTGAGAGGTGCAAAACCTGGCATGAAGAAATGCAGTCGAGGGAAAGGTACCATGTTAACAGCTAACTTCCTGAGATCCGCATTGAGCTGTCCTGGGAACCTGAGGCAAGTGGTCACTCCGGACATTGTTACCTGCAACGATGAGTATTAGAATAAGGAAAGGAATGGCAGTGGGGAAAGCAGTATCTTTGATGCAATTGCAGAAGTGATAATAAGTTATTGTAGTAATATGGAAGAAAAATGAATAACTGCAATGGTAAATGCCATGTCAGTAATGCAAAGATAAAAGCGATGTAATTAATGCAGCACTAAGAGTAATAATCAGCAATGCAATGATAAAAGTAGTCTAAGTTTCACACTTAAATATTACTATTACTTATACTTACGCTGATGTTAATCCCAAAGATTATATTATTACCAATATATAATACTGAGGTTAATGTTAATTCTAAAAGCAAAATAAATAATAGATACACAAATTTCAAAAAAAGGTAGTCTCACCTCAAAGCAAACCTTAAACCGTGAATATCTCCATCAAAACAAAGACAAACTACCTCAACCAAACAACAACATCAAACCATAAACCAAATCCCATATACACCCTAAACCCACCAACACCCTTAAACCCGCATCTAAACCAAACAAACATCAATAAACACTCGAAATAAAGAATAAAAACACACTCACCGACACAAGGTGATTCAAGTCCCCATACGACGGAGAGGTGAGTTTGAGGGTTCGGAAGCAGATGTCGTACAGAGCTTCATTATCGATACAGAAGGTTTCGTCCGTGTTCTCGACTAGCTGGTGGACTGAGAGAGTGGCGTTGTATGGCTCGACGACTGTGTCTGAGACCTGTGGAGGGAAGGAGGGAATGATTAGTGTGTTCGGTTGTAGGTCAGGTTGAAGGGTATTAGGTGTGGAGGGTGAATGAGATGGGGGGATGTGTTTCGAAATGGGGGTTGTACGTTGTTCTTTCTTGCTTTATTTATTTATTTTTTTAGACTTCTCTTCTCTCTCTCTTTCTTTCTTTCTCTTTCTCTCTCTCTTTTTCTCTTTTTCTCTCTTTGTCTCTCTCTCTTTCTCTCTATCTCTCTCGCTCTCTCTCTCTCTCTCTCTCTCTGTCTCTGTATATGGGGACAAAGAGAGGGGAAAAAAGAAAAAAAGGGGAAGACATACACACACACGTATATATATCTACCCCTTTCACTTTTTCACCCTCCATCCATCCCCACCCTTTCCCTCTCCCTGTCCCCAAATACCACCACCCTCACCCTTCCCTCACCCCCCCCCCCCCCCCCCCCCCCCCCCCCCCCCCCCCCCCCCCCCCCCCCCCCCCCCCCCCCACCCACCCTCACCCACCCAGACCCACCCTCGCCCACCCAGACCCACCCTCGCCCCCCACAACCCCCTAGCACCCAATACCCACCTTGGGACTGGGTATGACCGAGAACGTGTTCATGATCCTGTCGGGGTATTCCTCCCTGATCTTGGAGATGAGGAGCGTGCCCATGCCCGAGCCCGTGCCCCCCCCGAGGGAGTGGGTCAGCTGGAAGCCCTGCAGGCAGTCGCAGTTCTCGGCCTCCTTGCGCATGACGTCCATGACAGAGTCGACCAGCTCGGCGCCCTCCGTGTAGTGACCCTTGGCCCAGTTGTTGCCTGGAGGAGGGGAGGGAGATGGGTGGAGGAGGGTTGGGGGGGAGGGGGGAGTGAGATGGGTGGAGGGGGATGGGTTGAGGAGGGTTAGGGGACATGGGTGGAGGAGGGGAGGGAGATGGGTGGGTGGAGGAGGGTTGGGGGGAAGGGGGAGGAGAGGAGGGGAAATGGGTGGAGGAAGGTTGGGGAGAGGGGGAGGGGGGAGGGAGATGGGTGGAGGAGGGATGGAAGTGGGGAGAGAAATGAGTGGAGCGGGGAGGGAAATGGGGGGGGGGAGGGGGAGGCGGAAGAAAGAAAACGATTATTCATTTTTCATTTTGAAATGATATTTGAATTATTTTTCTTTAAATAAAATGGCAATGATATTAGGTTGATAATGATCCTTAAAAAAGTTGTCAGACTATTACATAATTCGACAAAAAAAATCATTACATGAAAATCAAATTAAAATTACAAACAAAAAGAAAACGAATCAAAACTAAGAAATATATAACCATTATTTTCATTCACATCATCCTTTATTTCTATCTTAATCAAATCCCCACCTTTCCCTCACCGCCCACCGCCCACCACCCTACCACCCACCATCCACCACCACCCACCACCCTCCTCCCTACCTCCCTACCATCCACCGCCCACCACCCCCTACCTCCCAAATCCCCCCCCCTACCACCCTATCACCCCATACCTCCCTACCATCCCCTACCATCCCACCTACCACCACCCTACCCTACCACCACCCACCACCCCCTACCTCCTTACCACCCACCACCCACTACCCACTACCCCCCTACCACCCCCCACCGCCCACCACCCCCTAACACCCTCCCACCACCCATCACCCCCTACCTCCCTACCACCCACCACCCACCACCCTACCACCCCCACCTACCTCCCTACCACCCTACCACCTCCCACCTCCCACCGCCCACCCCTTACCACCCACTACCCACCACCACCCTACCACCCTGCCACCCTACCTCCCTACCACCCTACCTCCCTACCACCCACTCACTCACCGGCGCCGCTTTGGCCGAAGACGAAGTTGTCGGGACGGAAGATCTTGCCGACGGGGCCCGAGCGCACGGCCTCCATCGTGCCCGGTTCGAGATCCACCAGCACGGCACGTGGCACGTACCTCCCGCCTGAGGAAAAAGATAAGGGGGGGGACTTAGATAAATTCGGGAGAGGTATTCATCTCTCTATTTGGAATAAAGATGGGTGGGGGACTTAGATAAATTCGAGGAGAGGTGTTTTTTTTTCTTTATCTATTTATTTTATTTATCTCTCTGTTTGGCATAAGGATGGTGGGGAGGGGGGACTTAGATAAATTTG
>BOPN01002728.1:113116-118116 GCA_017312705.2 Penaeus japonicus | reverse complement strand
GAATAAAGATTAAAATCACATGAATCAAAATATAATACAGGATTCAAAGTCGTTACAAAATAATATGAAATATTCAGTGAAATTTTAAAAAAATCAAAGAATCATATAATATCAATCAAAATGTAATGGGGATTTTAACAGAATCGGGAAATATTAAAATAGATCGATTATTAATATCAAAAACATTCCCAATTACAAATATGATATTTGAGATAAATCAGAAATTGGTAGAAAAAATATATGTGCAACATATAAATTCAATTTCGAAAAATCCTTATCAATTTTCATTCCTCTCTTCTTTATTTTTTATCTGTTTCCAACCCTTCGTTTTCTGTTATCTATCCCTCTTCTTTTGTCTTCGCTGATTTTCTTTTCTTTTCATTCGTTTTCCTTTTTTCCTCTTTCTATTCGTTCTTTTCTTTCGTCTCTTCTTTGTCTCTAGTTTTCATTTCATCTTTTTACATTTCTTTTATTCCTTTCCCTTTTCTGTATCTATTTTCTCTTACATCTTCCTCTCTTTGTCCACTTTTATTTCACTTTTAATTCCTTCAACTATTTTCCTTAATCTCTTCTCCTTTCATCATCAAGTTTCTTTCCTCTCATTTCTTTTTCTATGATTTCCCCTCATCATTTATTTTCTTTATTTTTATCCCTATTCCTCATCATTTATTTTCTTTATTTTTATCCCTATTCCTCATCATTTATTTTCTTCACTTTTATCCCTATTCCTAATCACATAGCTCTATTTCTATTCCTATCTATCTATATCATATACTCTATACCCACTTATATCTTCCTTGTCCTATTTTCGTTCCATCTTCTCTCTGCATCTCAATCTTTCTCTCTTCTCATCTTTCTCTGCATCTCAATCTTTCTCTCTTCTCATCTTTCTCTGCATCTCAATCTTTCTCTCTTCTCATCTTTCTCTCTATCTCACTCTTTCTCTGCATCTCAATCTTTCTCTCTTCTCATCTTTCCCCCCAATATTGATATTCCTCTCTTCAGCAACCTCTCGAACCTCCTGAAGGCAATCTCAATGACCCTCCAGTTCCACAAGAAGACCAAAAGAGCAACGCACTGCGCAAGGAAGGGCAATCCCCACAACACCCAGTGCATAGCCTTCTCATTATAGATACCCAGCTGAGGAAGAGACAAAGCCATCCAGAAGAAGGAATTCATGACCATCAAACCTCTATTCTTCGTCATGCACACCGCGTTAAGAAAGGCTACTGGAACCGGAGAGAAAATTTTGTACGTGCATGACATTTCGGCGCGAAATCCTTTGGTTAGAGCGCACACGCTGATGACGTAGTTTAAGGTTAGGATGAGACCAATGCCTCCAGTCATCCACCGGACGCTGTAAACCTTTCCTACTATTGATGAAGATAGAACACGACCACCTGTAAGGAGAGAAAAACAGAGTGAGTGAGAGAGAGCGAGAGAGAGAGAGGGGGGAGGGAGGGAGGGAGGGAGGGAGGGAGGGAGGGAGGGAGGGAGAGAGTAAGAGAGGGAGGGGAGGGAGAGAGAGAGAGAGAGAGAGAGAGAGAGAGAGAGAGAGAGAGAGAGAGAGAGAGAGAGAGAGAAGAGAGAGAGAGAGAGAGAGAGAGAGAGAGAGAGAGAGAGAGAGAGAGAGAGAGAGAGAGAGAGAGAGAGAGACAGAGAAGTCGAAGTCATTCTAATTTGTGACATTTCAATAGGAAAAAAATATATGAATACAGACATACATATATACATACATAAACACATATATATACATATATATAAATATATATAAATATATATATATATATACATATATATATATATATATATATATATACATATATATATACATATATAAATGAATCTTCGGAATATAACAAATACATCAGCCGGATATAAACAAAACTTACGCACAAGGTTCTTAAATCCAGTTTGAATCGTATTTCACGCATGGAAGAAAAAAAAAAAAAAAAAAAAAAAAAAAAAAAAAAAACTCCATCAAGAACTAAAACTCACTTAGATGCAGGATCGTTGCAAAGATAACGAGCAGGAATATTCCTTTCCTGGGAAATTGATGCTCTTCCTCAAAGTGCTCGTTTCTGATGTAGTTGCAGGTGGCAGTTGCAGCCAACAAGACGGACCACGATGACATTGTCATTAACGTGACAGCTGCGGTAAAAGAGAAATGGCAATAATGATAGTAGCAATAATAATGTTAATGATAATGGTAATGATAATAATGATAGTCATGATAATAATAGTAATAATAATAATGATGATATAATGTAAGCAATGATAATAAATATTAATATCAAAAATAATCATACTTGTAATAAAGCAGTGAATAGATATAATAATTATGTTAAAATAATTATGTCAATAATAATAACAACAATTCAAATAATAATATAAATCATAAGAATAACAATGATAACTACAAATGATAATAAATGATGATAATCAACAATAACAACAGTCATAAAAACAATAATAAAAACAAAAACTTTGTACATACATTCCCAAGTGGCAACATTTTCGTCCCACCAGAAATGGATTATGAGATAGGTCTGAAAATATTATAAAAGTGATTAAACACTAAATATCAATTGCATAAAATGCTTTCACTGAATACCCAAATTATCTAATTCAATTTCATGTTAAATTTATCATAATTAGGGAGAATATACTTCAAGCACTATGATACTATAACAGATAACGTTTTAACAATTTTGCAATAAAGGAAAAATGTTTTACATCTACCTAAAATCTTAATGTGATATTTCTTTTCTTTAAAAGCTGTGTTCTATTTTCTATTGATTAACAAGACTAATTAAGTGGGAACTCATTATTATATAATTGTAACAGTGAAAACTCTGACTATGTCCACTTATTCTCAACTAGATTTTCAGATCTATATCTAAAATTAATTCAAATATTGAATATCTTAAGCTTTGTAGAAGCCAAAAATGCCATCAGTTAAAGAAAAAAATCATCCTGTGACTTTTGGTGATAACGAGTCACAAATATTTAGACAATTTCCTCTAAAAGGTATTTTCCTTACTTGGAGTATTGCCTGAGGTATGTCACCCAAAGTGCATTGGAAAAGCTGCAGGACAGACACCCAATACCCTGCACTCCAACTGTTCGGCGATATAAACCATTCCAGGTACCTGAAGAAGAAGAAGAAAAAGAATGACATCCAGTGACCCAGGGAAAACTACCGTATTATAATTCTTAGAACATGGGCGTGCCTCATCGATGCATATGATGTGGACCTAACTCATCAAGCATGCAAAGTCACGTATCAATTACTTAAGGCTACCAGCTTTTGAAAATAGGGGGGGGGGGGTTGTACACAATTAGTAGTCTGCACACAATCAGCTGGTCAAGGAGGTTACCAAGTTTTAGACGATTCTTCCCTTTTATTCTCTCTCTCAAATTCTCTCTTTTATTCTTCATAAACATCAAGTTTGTAAATCCCTTGTAATGACATAGCTTGTGATAAAAAAAAAAAAAAAAAAAAAAAAAAAAAAAAAAAAGGCGCTATGCCAAAATTAAATTTACTTCAAAAACTATCTTTTGTTTACACAAAGGGATATAGATCTAGAATATACTAATTTTAATCTATAACGGAAAATAGCATTACCGTAATCACTGAAGCTTTAGTGATTAATCCATTTATGGGCAAAGAAATACAATTACTAACGAGGAGAGGAAACTTAAAAAAAATACATACAAGGGGAAAAAGAGGACGAAACTAACAGAAACATCAAATAAATCAGAAAGATAAACTCACCAAGAAAAAGTGCTGGATCCCGGGATTAGGTTGAGCATAAGTCTACCCAATTTTTGCATTTTTGATCTCTGCGTCTGTCTCCTGACCTCGTGCCTTTTGTTAGAAACAAAACAAAAACAAAATCGCATCGTTAATGAGAGAATTGTTACTTTCAATCGTTATTCTAAATGCAAGATTCCTTTGCAAGCGTGGCCACTAAACTAAATGACGAAATATTGTACAGAATGGTAATAAACAAGATATCATTAACTTATACTAACTTATTGTCATGCAATATGTTCTCAGCTATGTACAAATAATAAGTGCAGTATTAAGTGGCTTGTCTTTGATAAGCATGTGGTTTGAAATCTGGCGAAACTCAACGGTTTTCCTTAACAGGAGTGGTATTTTTGAAGACCAAAGAATAATACTCAAATTATTACTCTTAATATTGATATAACAATGTTGTTATCACTGGCATTAGTATTGTTATTATCAATGTAAGCATTGTTATTGTTGATATTTGCATTATAACTTATAATTGTTTTGATAATTACTGCAAATGTGGTTATATTTTTTGGTCACTAATATCATCACTAAATAATCATAATAACCATTTTTATTATTGCTATTACTGTTGATGCTACTGTGATGAAAATGTAACTACTACTACTACTACTTCTGCTACTGCTACTGCGTCTTCTTTTTCAGCTGATGCTACTACTGCTACTACTACTACTATTACTACTACTACTATTTCTGTTGCTGCTATACTGCTACTGCTACTAAAACTACTATTTCTACTGCTACCGCTACTGCTACTACAATTACTACTACTTCTGCTGCTACTGCTACTAATGCTGCTACCACTACTACTACTGATACTGATACTACTACTACTAAAACTACTACTACTCCTACTATTACTTCTGTTCTTGCTTCTGGATTTGATGCCGTCACTGTTTCTGCTGCCGTTACTATTACTATTACTACTTCTACCACTACTACCATTACTATTACTACTTCTACCACTACCACCATTACTATTACTACTACATCCACTTGACCATTACTCCTACTAATACTACTATTCCTACTACCACCACTACTACTTAACCATTACAATCACTCCTACTTACTCTTACCACCAGAGAAAAAAAAATAACCCAGCGCTCTCTTACATCCATCCACCACCCACCCACCTCATATAATTAAACCAATTGGCTATCCACCCCGCGACGCA
>BOPN01002728.1:88116-103116 GCA_017312705.2 Penaeus japonicus | reverse complement strand
AACGTGGAAGACCTATCCATATCCTCTGCCAGTTCTTCAGGAAAATGTAAACGGAAGAGACCTAGTGTTTACTTCTTACCACCTAGCTAACGTCTAACTAATCTATCAAAAGAAAGACCAAACTAAAAATTCTCTAAAAGGTCTCTTTTCTTTTTTTTGTTTTGTTTTTTTTTCCCTATGCGCTAAATACTCTTTAACTTTGCATCAAAGTTTTTGTAACAGTTTCTCAGAATTAAAAACAAAAAGATAAAGGAAAAATTTACCTCAATCACATTAAAAAAAAAAAAAAAGATACAAAACAAAATTGCAATGCAAGCCGGCTACTGAGTCTTGCATTCATCGGCCCGGGCAGCAGGCTGAGGTGGCTTTCCTCGGAGGCCGACACTAGAACGGGTCGAGCGCCTCTCACTGGGTCTGATTGGGCTGTTTGTGCTCAAGGTCTTAAGGGGGCCACCAACCTAGGGAAAAGGAAATTCACCATTAATACTGATCATAAAATCAACTTTAGTCAAATGTCTCTTCCCTACAACTGAAATGGTTTATTTTCACTTTAAACATTGACCTAATTATTTTTTCTTTGTAAAAAAAAACTCACTTTAACCCACTCACGACGGGGGCATTCTAGCCTTGAATGTCACAATGCCGGGGCTTTCGAACACTTAGGCCTAAATCAATTAAATGGCTGGCACAATACTGTGAAGCCCGGCCACTGGGCTTTTGAATGAGCGGTACAGTACTGTACCACCCGTCCAGAGAGGGTTAATGTGTAATATCTAGGATTCTACAGACCTGTGGCTTATCCGTAGACTCGTACTTCTTGGCTAGAGTAGTTGACCTTCTCATCACACCTGGGCTCTCTGCACCAGAGGGAAGGTCATTCAAACCTGGTAAAAAAAAAAAAAAAAAAAAAAAAGGATTATGATTAAGTATACAAAACCAATTAACCCTTTCCCGACGGGGCACAGGCTACGAAAACCCCTACGCCGGGCCATTGCAATATTGCATTGGAAACGTCACACTAGCATGACACCCCGGCATCGGGAATTTAGCTGTGTCACAAGAGTGTGACGTACTGTCGTCATAGGGTTAAGACTGTGACCAACCTTATTTCCTTTAAGTTATATAATATAATTCTGTGAAAACTAGAAGTGATATCCTCTTAGCACCGTATTTTCTTTTCTTTTTTTCTTTTTTGTCTAAAACATAAGCTAGTTATTCCTTAAGCTGTGTAACTAACGTATCATACCAAATGTTAATTAGTATCTCTTTGCTAATATACTATATACCCTACAAATCTAGAAAATACTAGAAAACACAATATATTAAGATGTTCAACCAGGCCGAACATGTGGCCCATCTAGGAAGTGTTAAATCTTTCCCTCTTTAAGTCATCTTTACCAATTGTTAAAGTTAAAGCCTTAGGAGTTACACCCTCAGGCTTGTACAGTGGTAGCGTGTTAGATTCGCACCCAAGCTTGTGAGTTTCTACTGTTGCCTGGCAATCGCTGCTGTGGCCGAGCACTATGGTGGTTAAGGGCCAACCTCAGACTTACTCTCTCGAATTAACACTCATTGGTATACACTCGCAAGTCAGCACTAACTTACACAGGCTGGGCTCGCCATTGCTCCGCATATCTGGCTTATCCTTATCAGTTTCCAGCTAACCTTCATAGCAGTTCCTTTTTTTGGTGACAGCAATGAAATCTATTCTTTTTTGTACTTGTTATTAAAAAATGAACTTTGATTTATCTTCATTATACTTGAATTGTACTTAACACTAGGCCAAATATATTCCCCCTTCCTACTCCATACCTTGTTTTACTTTTGATGGAAGGCCTTCAATGACAGCCTCAGGAGACTTGGGGATAACGGTGGACTTGCGCTTGCGTTTCTCCTGGCTAGTGGAGGTTGATGCGCACACTCGCTTCAAGGCACGCTTCATTTCGTCATCATCTGCGACCAGGGACTTCCTGCCCTGAGTCTGTGAGAGCCCTGAGACAGTAGCCTTTGCCTGAAGCACCTCTGGAAGTAAGTTTTCATCTTGAGTTTGGATGAGCGATCTGCGGGTCCTCACTCCGACTTGCTGCTGACTCTTATTGGCTGCAGGAATCTTCATGGTTGACGCCATGCGTGTTACTGCTCGTGACTTCACTTGGGGCACGTCCGACAGTCTTGGTTCCTGGGTCTGCGAGCTCCCTATGACTTCGGGACTCTGCGATTCCTCAGTCCTCTGGGTGCTCTGCTGGGGATTGGCCAGCTGCAAAATGGACTTTGGGAGGTCTTGTGCCTTCTCTTGGTTTTGCTCTGTTTTCATCTTTTTAATCTGTGCTTGCAGAAGTTTAACCTTTGATTTCATGTTGTCATTAGCTTCTTCCAAGTCATGCATTTTCTTCAGCACCTGAAAAAAAAAAAATAGAAGCATAAATGACAGACATGATCATAGTGGTAATAGAGTTGTTACAAAACTATGCTTTATAAATACATTTTAATATTATTGTCATAAAAGGCAACTTTTTCTAAATACTTAAATAGCTCCCAACAATTCCCAGTGATAACCAGACTGACCTCGATCTGCTGGCTTGCCTGTTGTTCTGCCTCAGTGTTCTTCTCATTAAAACGTTTCTGCCAGTGTTCCACCTTAAGCTTGGTATCTTCCAAATCTTTATGGCACTGTGCTGCATCTGCTTCTGTTTCTTTGACCTGTGATAAAAGGCATTTGGCTCTGTTAGCAAGCATTGAGATAAAGATTGATACACTGCAATAAATCTCAACAAATATTTGTACATCTTCTCAAATTCTTTATCATATATTGAAACTCAATTCAATATAGAGCATATTTCTTTGTTACAGAATAAAAACAATAAATCATTAACTTTCAGCAAACACATGCCAACATCATTCATACCTCAAAATAATTGTATAATCATTTCTCTATTGCCTATAAAAAAAAAATAAAATAAAATAAAATTCTTTTCAGTTACCTTTTCCTTCAGCTGTCTCACTTCCTCTTCCAGCTGTTCCATATGCTTCATGCACTCCTTCAGTTCGCTCTCCTTCTTCCTGCCAATGTTCTGAACGAGGGAGAACTTTGCACGGAGGGCCTCCAGGTCTGTACGGGAGTCCTTTACCAGGGCCCCTAATTCTTCAATCTGGGGGTTAGAAAGAGGGATGCATGTGGTCACAAACTAGTATGTGAAGAATGCAAGAGAGATGGAGAGAATTGCAACTCTTGTCTTCATACATGAATTCTTGTGGTATGTGTTCTCATGAAGAAGAGAGTGAGAATCTGCTTGTGTGAATAAAGATATATTTGAAATATATGGAAGCTAAAATAATATTATTACTACCACTACAACTACTACTACTAATACTACTACTAATAATAACAATAACAAAAACAACATATCATTAACATTAACACTAAAACACGTCAACTTCTACTGCTACTGGTTCACTCCTTGAACAATAAATAGTCATATAATTTATGCTGAGACCCCCCCCCCCCCCCACGTATACACAACTACAATAAACATACAAATTGCCATATTAATTTGCAAGGTGAAAAAAAAGACTCATCATCTAACATCAGTTACAATGCATTCATCAAAACCTAAAATCATTTCTGAAAAAGGTAAACCAACCATTTCATCCCAATCAATGGAACAGTATATATATATATATATATATATATATATATATATATATATATATATATATATATATATATATATATATATATATATATATAAAACAAACAAACATTGGAATTAAATTTACCTTTGCTTCTTTTGCCGTCACAGACTTCTCTAACTTCTCTACAGATGCAGCTTTGTCTTTGAGCTGTGACACCTCTACCTGCAGGGCTGCTTTGTCTACCATCAGGCTTGTTGTCTGGAGAGGACGAGGTAAAAAGTGAATTAAAAATGGACTCTCAACCCATACGCAACCAGTCTGCCTTACAAAATTACAAAAGCTTAGCATGCAATTTCACAACATACTGAAATTTGATGTGATGATGTGAAAATATGTACGCACCTCTGAAAGCTTGTTGGTAAGGTTATCCTTGGCAACCTGAAGCTCGTCATTTGCATCTTGTACTTCCTCTTGCAGTCTTGCAACCTCCTTGTTGAGAGAGGCAGCATCTTCCTCCTTTTTGCTCAAGTCTTGTCTCAGGGTGTCTCCCATATCTTGCTGATCCTTTAACTGTTGCTTGAGTTCAGACAGGTTGCAATGAAGGGTTGCTATGGTCTCCTTCTGGGATGCAATTTCTTCCTTGGATGCTGCGATTTCTCCCTCCGCATCTGCAAGGCGTGATGTTGCCGCCTCCAATTCTGCCATCACACGGGTCTTCTCCTTTGACAGGCTTTCCTCTTGGGACTGTAGCTGTTCAACATCTCGCTTCAGTTGCTCCTTTTCTTCCAAGAGTTGTTCCTTCCCTGTTGCCCATTCCCCTTTCTCATTTCTTAGTAATTCTACATCTGTGCTTAACTTCTCATTTTCGTTCTGCTGTTCCTCATTCTTGGTCCTCAGCTCCTCATTCTCCGATAATAAAGTGTCCTTGAGAGAGGTCATCTGCTTGAGCTCAACTGTAAGTTCCTCAATATCCATGCTACTTTGTTCAGCTAAGGTAGCCAACTTCTGCTTTTCAATTGCTATCTTTTCATTCTCTAACTTCAGACTCTCTACTTGCGACTGATCACTTTCCTTCTGCGAAACAAAGGAGTCAACTTGGGTCTGTAGGTTCTCCCTTTCCTCTTCATTCTCCTTGTTCTTCTCTTCCAACAATGCTTTTTCTGATGAAATCTGCTGTTTCTCTTGTGACAACCTTTCCTTTTCTTCATGTAAACTGTCCTTCTGAGATGATAACTCATCCTTTTCCTTCAACATAACTTCATATTTGGACTGTAGCTGTTCCTTTTCTGAGAGAACTTGCTCCTTAACAAGAATAATTGAATCTTTCTCGGCCTGCAGCTCCTCATAATCCTTCAAGCACTTTTCTTTTTCAGCAACAGCAGTCTCCAACTTTGCAACAAGCTCCTGCATTTTGCTTGCAAGTCCATCCCGCTCAGACAAAGAACCCTGCAGCTGTTCAGAAAGACTGTTCTTTTCCTCTTCCATTCTTTCAATTTGCTTGATATATTCTTGACATTCTGTCTTGTGCTGGTTTACTGCATCTTCCAAGTTCCTCATTGTTTCTGTCAAGGTCTTCTTATCGTTTTGAATCTCCTCCTTCTCTTTTGTACTGTCTTCATGTAGCTTTCTAAGATCATCGTATTTCTTTTCCAGCATCTCGTTCTCAGTCTGGAGGTTTTCCAATTTTTCTCTCAACTTTAGGAGTTCCTCTACATCCTCTTGACTCTGGTTCCTCCCTTGCAATGATTCTTTCTTAAGTTCCTGATTCTCCAAGAGTAGTGTCTCGTTCTGCAGCACCAGTTCAGTGTTGCGTGCAATCAGCTCCTTGTTGCCCGAAACGGCCTCCTCCAGCCTTTGGGACATTGTCATACTCTGAGTATCCAGGTCTTGTTTTTCCATCATGAGGTCATCCAGCTGCACCAGCATCTCTTCCTCCTTCTTGGTAAGGGTCTCGTTGTCCGAGGTGAGGACGTCATTGCGGCAGACCAGCTCACTGATCTGGGCGCTCAGGTCCTCAATGGTACCCGCCAGCTCATCATTACGGCTGATGAGGAGGTCATTCTTAGTGTTTAGCTCGTCGTTCTTGAAGCTCAATTCCTCATTCAGGAAGGCAAGCTCTTCACTCTTTTTATGGCTGTTTTCAAGTTCCTGTAATCTGTTCTTGCTTTCTGCTGTCTCTTGAAGTTCTTTTTGTAGGGAGCTGTATCTTTCCTTCAGGCTGTTATGCTCCTCTTGCAATCTGTATCAGGAGTTAAGGTAATATATTACAAAATGTCCAGACAAATAAACAACCATACATGACACCTCTGGTGTACCTACATTTATCTATTTAAAAAAAAAAAAAAAAAAAACACACACACACAACCTAAAACAGACTAATACCCTCACCCACACATGCATCATAAAGACAATAAAATATAAATTTTTCTTATAAAGCATTGCATATGAACAAGAACACAGAAAAGAATCGGCTGCTTCATACATACCTGGCAATCACTTCATTCAGAGAAGAGACAGTTTCTGCTTCAGAGTCTTCAGGTGTCTCAACCTTTGAAGAGGTGCGCAGATGCTCCAATTCTTCCCTCAGACGTTCCTTGCTTTCACTTGTTGCTTTGATTTCAGCTTCCAGCAGATTCACCTGAGATACATAATAACATATATAAAAGAAAAGGAAATACTTTGCATTTCACATTTTTTAAAGTATTGCCAGTTCTAAAAAATCATCTTAAGCCACTGACAGCAGATGGCATGATTTGCTGCCAAGGCAGAGTCAGTCGTAGGCGCAGATGGCACCATGCTACACAATGTAAACCGCCATCCGACTGTATACATATTAAAACCGCGACCAATGGGTTAAGTAATGAGCAATACAATACCAAACAGACTTTGGTCAACAGCATTTCCTCAAACTCCCTTCTATCTATTTTCCCCTCTGCCAAGCCCTTTACCTTATCTTCCAGTTCCTGCGCCATGTCCTGGTACAACTTGTTTTGCTCTTGAGTTTTCCTGAGATCAAACATCGCCTGCTTGAGTTGATCTTGCGATTCTTGCACTTCGCATTTCAGGCCATTCAGCTCATCTTGAGAGACCTGAGGAGAAGTGCTAATTAGCATTTCATATTCTCTGGTTATCTAGGTAAACTCAATTGCTATTCAATTATAATATAATAATATAAAATAACATAATATAAAATAACATAATATAAAATTCGATATATAAATTCAAAATAATATAAAATTCATGTATAATATAATTACAGAGAGAAAGAGTACATACTGTGAGTTGTCCCCTGGCAAGGTTCAGCTCCATCTGCAGAGCTGCAATGTCTACCAGAGGGTTTTCTTTCCTTGGTGAGTCCCTTGTCCCTGACAGGTCTCCCTAATTCGTGTAGGAGATAATGAGAATTAGTCTTCATAGAAAAACATTGAAGAAACAAATAAAAACTATGTTCCAGATGAAATATGGATCCTTGTATATTTGTAATAACCTTACCTGTAGACACTTCAGTTTTGCCATTTCTTGGCTCATGTGTGACAGTTCCTCTTCTTTGGCTGCAAGGCTAGTCTGCAAACAAGCAATCTGATCTTTGAGGCCAGCCATTTCGCTCTCCCTCTCCTCTGCCTCCCTGTTGTTGTCACTTGCTGTGCTGCATCTCAACCCCTCCAGCTCTTCTGTTGTTATGTTGAGTTGGTGCTGGAGCTCTACTATGGCCTGCTCTGCCTTCTTCAATTCTTCTTCTGTGGCCTGGAGTTGCTCCAGATGATGATTACCTGTCTTTACCCTCTCTTCACTGGCATCCTTCAGCTGTGCTTTCAGCTGCTGCTCCTTTGTCCTCAGATTCTGCACCTGAGAGTGAAGCTTCTGGTTGCTGGTTTCCACAGAGTTTAGACGCCTGATGAGATCAGAGTTCTCCTTCTGAAAACAAGTGAGACGTGTCCCTTATCAGAAATTTCTATATATGAAATCTAATATGCAGTAAAATTTGAGTCTACAAGAGAATGGAAAAGAGTAAGTAATTATGTATTTTTAAGAACACAACTATATGATACTTTACCTTCAAGATCTCATCCGAGTTTGTATGATCTCGCTGCTGTTGCATCATGACAATAACATCTCTGTAATTCTCATAGTCCCTTTGGATAGTTTCTGCTCTCTTTCTTTCCACTTCCCACTTATTTGTCACCTGCAATAAAGAAAACAGATAATATTAGTAAAATCTGAAATCAAATTACTGAACAAACTGGACCACAAGCTACCTATATCCCCAAAATCTTAACCCTCTCTGGACGGGTGGTACAGTACTGTACCGCTCATTGAAAAGCCCAGTGGCCGGGGGACACAGTATTGTGCCAGCCATTTAATTGATTTAGGCCTAAGCGCTCGAAAGCCCCGGCATTGTGACATTCAAGGCTGGAATGCCCCCGTCGTGAGTGGGTTAATGCAGAAAGATCACTCACCTGTCTTAGATTCTCCTCCAGATATGCAACTTCCTTTGCCAAGGTGGCCTGAGAGTCTGACCGGCCTGCAAGGTCCACTTGTGTGGATGACAGCAGCAATTCCAATTCTGCTATACGCTTGTCTAGGTCCTGCCGGATTTCCTGGACATGAGACTCTGCCTGCTTGGCAATGGCCGTCTGCCTGGCTGACTCTCCCTGCTCAGCAAGCAGCAGTTCTTGTAGCTCACTGATGTCCACGTTGTTCTGAGAAAGTGGAATAGATGATGATTGTCATTTCAATGGAATATCATTCAACAATAAGCAACATCCACAATTTCACAGTCTGAAGCAACATAAATGTAAAGCAACAAACCTTAATACATTCCTGCTCCAACTTCAGCATTTGTTCCTTCCATTTTTCGCTCTCCTTGCAACTCTCCTCATATGTTTCCCTGTCAATGTAAGTTTTCTTGGTGGTTTCTAGAGTTCTCATCGCATTCTCCAGCAACTCGCGCTGTTCACTGCTCTGCGACGAGAGGGTCTGGTGTTCCTCCAGGCTGAGAAGAAAGATAAAAATTCATTACTATAGATGGTTAATTTTGTCCATTTTCATTTCAATACCTGTACATAAACCATATGGTTTAACCCATTGGTCGCGGTATTAAAAAAAGGTCTGTGCAGTAGGATAGCTGAATTACATGTCTGGCATGGTGCCATCCGCGTCTATCACCGACTCTGCCTTTGCACCAAATCATGCCATCCGCTGCTAATGGGTTAAAAAGTTTTAGCTCGAGAGAGCAGAAAAAACATATCCAACTCACGCTTCATCCAATTTCTTGGTCAAGTCTTCTACTTCATTTTCCTTGGTTTGAATATCACTCTTCAACTTTTCAATCTCTTCATTCAAGCTGTTAATGGCTGCCTGGGCACATGAGGTTTCCTTGTGCAACTTGTCCTCCAGCTGTTGTTGCGCTGCTTGAAGTTGCATGCATTCCTGACTCTTGGCTTCTAGAGATGAGCTCAGTTCCAGCTTGACAGATTCAACACTTTCTTGGCTCAGCTGTAAAGTCTCCAACTGGTCTCTGGAAAAATTAAATAATGAAGTATTAACTTACATATCCTAGGTTGAATTTCAATATCATATATACACTGTATCTCACTAGACCTTGCTAAATCACTAAATGTACGTAAACTACTGTAAAACCATGGCACTAGTGTCAAGACTTACTGCAAGCTGCTATTAGTAGTGTTCATCAGTTCAACCTCTGCTGCCAGCAATTCCTTCTCCTCCTTGAGTGTGGACAGAGAAACCTGTAGGGTGTCCAACTCCATCTTCCACTCCTCCTTTTGGGCCTCCAGCTGGGAAACAGCCTCCTTAAGGCAATTCATGGAGGTCTGCTGGGATTCCACCTCCTTCTCATAGGCTGCCTTAGCTTCTCTTAGTGCTACAGCTTGCTCCTCGACCTCGCGAAGGCTCTTTGCAACCTTTTCGACCTCTTGCACTTGTTTGTTGCACCTTGCCCTCTCAGCATCCAAGAGGCTTTGATGCTCATGAAGAGAGGTGAGGGCGGCTTCCTTCTCTCTTGTGATCTCTTCAATATCACTGTTCAAGGACTCCACCTCATTCAGTTTCTTCTCAAGCTCTTGGCTCAAAGTGGCAAGTTGGGATGAGGTGGCCTCATTCTCTTCCTTTAACTGTGACAGCTGGCTCTGCACAGCCTCAACCTTATATTCAGCCTCATCAACAGCATTTTCAAGGTCCATCTCCATCTGGCTCATCTTCTGAGAGCCTATTATTGCTTCATCTTGCAGTTTCTCTATGCGAGCATTTGCCTCCTCTGCAATTTCACTGGCCCTTTGTAGCTGCTCTTGCAGCGCTTGAGTCTCTACCTGCTTTGCAGTGACTTCTTCTTCCTTCTTCTTCAGGGTTTCCATGATGGCTTCACACCTATTCTCAGCCTCCTTTGCTTTGGTCACCAATTCCTCCTTTGTTGCTTCCAAGTCATTTACATAAGCAGTGGTCTTCTGCATCTCCTCTTCCAACTGGCTAATGCTCTGGGTTTGGTTCTCTATAGTGTCGTTGACCTCTTTCAGTTCTTCATCCTTGCCCTGGAGAGCATTCTTTAGTTCCTCTATGTTTTGCTCTGCCTTTTCAATCTGTTCTACCTTGCTCTCCTTTTCTTTTGTCAACTCCTCTAGGGTGGCCATCAACTCCTGCTGCTGCTGTGACAGCTGAACCTTCTCCTGCACCAAACTCTCAACTTTGGTCTCAAAGCCTAGACTGAGTTGGGTGACCTGGGACTGAAGGATCTCTACATGACCCTTCAGAGTGTTGCTGTGCTCTTCAGCCAGGGCCAAGGCCTCCTGGAGGCTTGACATTTCTTCCTCCTTCTCCCTTTTGGTCTTCTCAATCTCTCCCTCTAATTCGCTCCTTTCCTCCTCTGCCTTTTCAAGCTGATCCTCCAGCCTTGAAATTTCATCATCTTTTCCTTCTAATGCCTGTTTGTTTTCATCAATGGTTGCTTGGAATTCTGCAATCTTCTCTTCATGAAGTGTCTCCATCTGCTTTAACTTTGTTTGCAGTTGAGCCTTCTGTTCAGTTGTCTCACTGAGCTCAGCCTCTAGTTCTTGCTGTTTCTCCTCCAAAATCACTATCTTTTCCCTTTGCTCTTGTGCTTCAACTCCTGCCTCCTCAAATTTCTTGAGCAGGTCAGATTTTTCTTTCTCCTCGGCTTCGAGGCGAGATGAGAGACCCTGGACTTCCTTCTGCTCTGTCTCCAGGGCTCCTTGCGTTTCTTCGAGGGACTTCGTTATAAGACCCAACTTCTCTGCCTGTTCCTTGCAAGCATCTTCTGCCTGTGCCACAATCTTCTCCCTTTCTGTGGTTGCATCCTCCAAGGACTTTTTGAGGTCCTTGACATTGCTTTCCAGACCCTCAATGATCCTTTCTTTGTCCTGCAAGGTGGACGTCAGAGTCTGGATTGTGTCGTCCTTGCTCTTCACCAGGTCTTCATGGTGTTTCTCCAGAGTGGCCTTCTCTTGCTGCAGACTCTCCATCTGCAAGGTTACTTATTCCTTCATCCCATTCATTTGCACAAGTAAAAATTTGATCACCAGAAATACTTTCCTTTTAAATAAATATTCTCAAAGAATTTAGAAAAATAGAAATACTGAATAATTCCACAGTAAACCATACAATAATTTTGTGTATAACACTTCAAGCTGATTAAAAAACAGCATCAATGATTAAAGGTATAAATATAGAATGAACAAGGAAGAGGAAGACAGTGAAAAAATAGGGAAAGAGAAAGAACAGAATTTACAAAAATAAGAAAACTATACCTGAACATTAAGAACATCAGCCTTCTGTTGTGCCTGAACAGCTTCATTCTTGAAGGAGTCTATAGTTCCTTCAATCTCCCACGCAGACAACTCTGCTGCTAACTTCTCTCCTCGCGCCTTTTCCTCCTTTTCTTGGGCTTCCTTCACAGCTTCCTCGGCCGCCTTCACCTTGACCTCTGCCTCGCTAACCTAGAGACAAGGAGAGTTGGGCCCCAGTGTTGACAGAAGTATTTTTTGAATTTTGTTCATCGATATTTAGAGTGAGTGATATCCTTTAATCTCTAAGGGATAATGAGACACTTCCTACACACCTGTTGCTTCATCTGATCAAGTTGCATTTGTGTTTCTTTCTCTTTCTGGGCAATGCTGGCAGCTGTCTCTTGTTTGCACTTGTTGACAGTTTCACCTGCTTCATCCTTTGCCTTGTTAACATCCCTTTCTGCTTCAGCCTTAGCTTTCTCCACCTATTCATTGAATATAAAATGTTAATATATAATATACTATAAACATACATATGCAACTTACTATAATACAAATAGATCACAGACTTCTACTTCAACTTACACTAAAGCACATATCTAAACATAATGATAAGCTAAAAATTAATTCGAAGAGACAGAGAACTAAAAGAAAAAGCTTCATACCATCTTCTCGGCTTCCTCTTTCACCTTCTTGATCTCAGTTGCCGCTTCAGACTTGGTAGTCTCCACAGTATTCTTTGTTTCAGAGTTCAGGGCTTCCATCGCTGCATTAGTTTCGGCAACCTTCTTCTTCATCTCCTCAACCTCTGCCTCCATAGCATTGATACCTGAATAAAAAAGATGTGTTAATATATAATGAAGGCTTTTTTTTATCATATATATATATATATATATATATATATATATATATATATATATATATATATATATATATATAAATATATATGTAAAAATATAATCTCTTGTATTTTACAAAGATGGATAAATACCACATTTAGGCCTACATACCTGCCAGTTTATTTTCACAGGCTTCCTTCGTGGTCTTGATGGTGGCCTGCGCTTCGTCCCTCTCAGTCTTGAGTGTCTTGTTCAAAGCTTGCTGTTCGTTCAATTCCTGCGTCAGTCTGCTGATGTTATTCTCAGCATCCTTTTTGGCCTGTGGCAGAAAAAAAAAGAAAAAAGATATATATGAAAACAGTCCACAGGTATCTTATTTTGCATTATTACTGTGTTTGGATAACATTTTGTCTTTTTTCTCCAAATTCAGAGAGAAAAAAATTCAGTCAGTCAAATAAAACGATAAAAAAACACTAATAGGTATATAAAAATTCTCTGCCCACAAGCATTTATCAAAGTTTTCTCATCTATACCTCTGGTTCATATAATATAACTTAGCATACACCAAAGCAAATCATTAAGAAGGGAAATAAGACCAACTCCATAAATCTGATTAATTTACTATGAAGACAAGGAGAAGGAAGCAAAGAAAGAAACAATTAACCCATTCCCGCCGGGACTGTTTCGTCTTTTTTGGCTTCAATGCCGGGGCTCTCGAACGCATAGGCCTAAATCAATTATATCATTGACGGCGTATGCCGGCACCCGACGCTATCATATTACATAATCACCGTCTGTGGTCAGCGCCCGGCGGTATTGGGTATAAAAAGAAAAGAAAAGAAAACAGGAAAAATGCAAACCAAGAAAAATAATAATGATAACAATAAAGCCTCGAGACTGTCTACCTTCTCCTTCTCCGACTGCAGCTGTTCCTGTGCCAGCTTCTGACTCTCCACCTGCTGCTCTGCGGCCTCTAACTTATGCGTGGTCTTTTCTAGAGAGGATTCCGATGTTGTCAGCTTCAGCTTGAGGTTGGATACCTAAATTGCAACAAGGAGGATTAATAAATATGAGAGTAACCATGCATTTTCCCATATTTTGATCTCTATTCTCAAATATACAAACATATGGGTGCATTCATATATTATGCAAAAAATGTTGCAATGCCAAATTTACAATGAAAAAACATCAAGAATCATAAAAGAAAGGAAAGGAAAAGGAAAAAGAAAAGAAAAGAAAAGAAGAAGAAAAAAAGAAGACACTAATTCCTTTCCCTACCTGTGAGGAAATCATCTCCTTTTCCTGTCGCAACTGAACTACAACTTTGTTAGTGTCGTCCAAATTCTGCTTCAGTTTCTCTACTTCAGTCTCCAGTTGGTTGCTGCGGCTGACTGCCGCATTACGGTCCTTCTCTAGGGTTCCAACCTGCAAAAGGCAAGCAGAATGCATTGCATCAGTACACTGTGCTGAATAAATATTCATATATAAAGATCATTGACTTGTGCCTATTAGAATATTTTGATCTGTTCTTTTATGAAAATAATTAAAAAATTAGAGAGAAAAAAAAAGAACAATGCCCTCTTAACAGTATCAGCCAATATTAATGACTTTACCAATCATTACCAATCACGCCTGGAAACCAAATCAGTCTCACTCTTATAACTTCACATCTCACCTGTGCCGTGGCTTTGTCAAGGGATGCTTTCAGCGCGTTTTCACTGTTGCGAGTGTGGCTTTCCTGTTGTTGCAGCTTGGTCTGCAGGTCCTTTACTTGACGTTCTGTAATTACACATTTCAATTTCATATGGTTCAGATATGACAATGAGTAAGGATATGATGTTCAGTCTGGGTTGGGGTCTAAAGATGTATGTTTTCTATTAATTTCTAGACTTATTTCTAGACCGCATATGTTCGTAAAGTGAATTTATGAGCATTTGGTATGATGCATTAGTTACATAACTGGAGGGATAACTTTCTTGTATCTTGAGCAAAAAAATGCAGTGGGACAGTGATCTGCCCATAGTGAAAGGGTTAAAATATAAAGAAACTACACAGGTATTATCCTTATTAACTACTGGCTAAAATTCAGCAACTCCTGCCCTGTCACAAACTTACCCAAGGCCCCCATATCAGCCTGCATGCGCGTAATGTCAGAGTTCAACTCTCTCTCCCTTTCTTTGGCTTTCTCTTCAAGATTTTTACGAGTTGCTTCGCTGTTGTGTCTCTGGCAGTCCATCTCACTCCTGACTGTACGCAGCTGGGTTTCTACTTTCTGAAGCTGTGAGGGGATTTAATGATGATTTCATGATAAAGAATCAGATTAAAAGTAACTATCAACAGGTGAGAATTCAAATTTACATTATAATATACATAAATAAGTGCATGTCTTTGTATAAAAACAAAAATATGAAAGGGAAACCAACAACCATTCTTCCCTTTAATAAAATAGGAAATAGGAAAACCTACCTTTTCATTCAATTCATCCTTATTTGATTTAAAGGAAGCTACTTGCTCATTTAGGCTTGCAATTGTCTTCTCAAGGCTACTATTTTCAGACTTGGCTTTGTCCAGGGCAGTTTTTAGAGTTGCAACCTCTGTCTGGTACTTTGTGGTGTCAACTGTGCTGGAGGAGGAGCTGGCACGGAGATCTGTTGTGAAAAAGGGTGACATGATCATTTTTTCTACTTGACTGCGTTCACAAGACATCATATGTTTTATCTTTTACATAAATATTGGGTTTCGAGGTTTCAGCCACTTACAAATTCTCTTTG
>BOPN01002728.1:80616-83116 GCA_017312705.2 Penaeus japonicus | reverse complement strand
ATTGTAACACATAACTAATCACAATTAAGCTGCATGTATGCCTCTCAAGGAACCAAAAGTTATAATAATGAGCATCCATCAATACTGAACATAAAATTCAAAACCATCCTGTCTTGTACTGTTTGTGGTATATATTCAGTATCAAAAGAATGTTCATATGAAAAATCATATTGCATATCCCAACAGCCAGCATTTTCATTTAACTCATACCACCATACAAATATATAAATTAATATAAGTATCCTTACAGTATGTCATGCCACATTATCAATCATTAACAATATGCTATAAGGGCTAAATTAACTCGTTAAATCTCTTCTACAAGAATTAACGTTTCACAATATAAACAACCAACACAAGAGGACTTTCTTAGCAATTTAATCCACATTATCACCATTTACTTTTCACTCGCGATTTTTAAAAAAAAGGCAAATCAAAACAAACCAAGTAGGCCTACACGTTCAAAAAAATCGTGATATTTCAAATTTTAAAAGACGAATATTCGCACATATTTCACAATCAACACTGCGTTATAGTTTCTATCCGATAGTTACACCAATATCACCAAATAAGACACAGAAAGGGACGAAAATACTAAAAATCTGTAGAATTTCCTCCCCGACGTCGGTTATAAAGGGTTTAAATCGCCGCCTCTCGATTTTAAATGACAAGCAAAACATTGGCTGTTTTCACCCACTTCGCTCTTTTATCACTGGTTGTTTCGCCCACTCACGGATAACTGACAGTGAGAATGATGAACTAACACTAATGAACAGAGAGATAGAGCCTCACGTCACGAAATACTCACGAAAAATGTGACAGCTTTCCCTCCGCCTCTCTTGCTCTCGCTCCGTTCGAATTGGTGTGTGGTCGGAGCTGCCAACCTAAGGTCAGGTCGAGCGCACTTTTATTTTGATTTTTGGTATATTTATATCCGTCAAAGTCGATTGATTTCTGTTTTATTAGGTAGATTAGATAATCTTTCATTTATTTGGGTATGAATGTGTATGTTTGGTATCTCGTTTTGAAAAATTGGATGACGTTACGACAGATGCTGTAGGTTGGCAACACTGTTTACGCATCCCTACCCCCCCAAACATCTTTCATTCTATTTTTATTTTTTGTTTCTTTCTTTTCTTAGACGATATGGATAAGATAGAACTTCGATGATCATTCTATAATCTTAACTTCATATAATCCTTTGAACAAATAAAAGCAACCGACCTTATATCAGCCAGTTATTGCGACTTAGATATAAGTCATAGAAATTAATTAGACGCGCAAGTTTGAATTTTGAAAAGAGACGAAATGATAAAATTGATAGATGACAGAAGGCAAAAGTTAGATACAATCCCGCGTTTACCGGATTGCTCGATTATCAAATGCGTGCGAGTGATAAGAGAGTGAAGAAGGAGTCTGTAGTGGTGCTTTGTAACGGACTTTAGATATTTCAAAGAGCGACGAAGCCATAGTGGAGTGACGCTCTCGCTCTCTCTCTCTCTCTCTCTCTCTCTCTCTCTCTCTCTCTCTCTCTCTATCTCTCTCTCTGTCTCTCTTATATATATATATATATATATATATACACATTATCTCACACACCACACACGTACACACACACATACACACACACATGTATATGTATATATATAAATATATATATATATATATATATATATATATATATATATATATATATATATATGATTATAATTATTCGTATCTATGTTGGCATACGTAAGCATTCTCTCATAAGCAAAATGAGAGAGAGAGAGAGAGAGAGAGAGTGTGTGTGTGTATGTGTGTGTGAATGTGCCTACATATATGTGCGCTTATCCGTAACTGCCTGCTCATACGATATAAAAGTACACAGCACATATGTATATCATTATCACACAATAATCATCATTCTGTTCGCAACACAATTAATATATATCAAGCACAAACACCTCTATCAGGGTCTTAACAGCGCGTGAACCGGCTCGCTCTCGCCGGAAGCCGGAACTCCCGCTTGGAGAGAGAGCCGACCCAGGGAAACCGCGGTGGAATTGATCGTGTCAGACAAGCGATGGGTTTTTGAAAATAATATTGTTGTTTTTCTTTCTTTCGTTTGCTGTTTCTTGTCTTGGCAAAACTAAATAAATAAATAAAATAATAGAAGGATAATTAATTGTAATTAGATCATTACGATGACAGAATAAATTATCATTATCTAATCATTATTGTTATGATGATGATTATTGTCATCAGTATAAGAACTATCATTGTTATAATTACCATAATGGTGATCACAATAATATTAACACCAATGATAACAGTAATGATAATGATAATGTTGCTGACAATAATAATGATTACTCATGCTATCATGATAATTATCATCACTATCATTATCATTATTATTATCATCATTGTTACCATTATTACTACTATTTCCATCGTTATCGTTATTACTATCATCATTATCATCATCCTTAGTGATATTATTGTTATTACTGTTATT
>BOPN01002728.1:55000-59094 GCA_017312705.2 Penaeus japonicus | reverse complement strand
TTTCCCCTCTCCCCACTCCTCTCCTCTCTTCCCCCTCCCCCTCCCCCTCCCCCTCCCCCTTCCTTACAGACGCCCCCCTCTCTCCCCTTTCCCCCCCACTCCCTCTGCTCTCCCCCTCTGCCCCTCCCCCTCCCTCTCCCCTTTCCTTGCAGACGCCCCCTTTTCCCCTTTCCCCACTCCCTCTCCTCCCCCCCTCCCCCCCTCCCCCTTCCTTGCAGACGCCCCCCTATTCCCCCCCACTCCCTCTCCCCCTCCCCCCTCCCTCTCCCCCCCTCCCTCTCCCCTTCCTTGCAGACGCCCCCCTCTTTCCCCTTTCCCCCCACTCCCTCTCCCCCCCCCTCCCTCTCCCCCCTCCCCCTCCCCTTCCTTGCAGACGCCTCCCTCACCTGTCCAAGTCTCCACTTCCCGATATTAGTCACGTGATATGATTCCGAGACGAGTTGCCAGATGCCGCCAGATTGTTGTTGGGGGTCGTTTGGGGTGTTGGTTTTTCTTCTAATGGCAAAGGAATGTGTTTCGCTTTTATTGTTGTTGTTATTATCATTATTATTGTTGTTGTTACTGTTTTTTGTTGTTGTTGTTGTTTTTATTGTTGTTGTTATCATTATCATTATCGGAGTTGCTACTTTTGTTATTGTCATCCTAATTATTATTATTTTCATTGTTATTGTTATTAGCATTATCATTATTATTATCACCACTGTTGTTATTATCACTATTATCACTATCATCATTATCCTTACTACTACTATTATCATTACTATTATCGTTATTATTATCATTTATTATCATTATTGTTATAATTAGCATTGTCATCATTATTACCATCATTATTATTATCATTATTATCATTATCATCTTCATTATCCTCATTATTATCAGTATGGTTATCATTGTCATCATCAGTATCATTATCGCTATTACTATCAATATTATTATCATCATAATCATATTGTAATATCATATTTTAAAATTAATTATCATTATCATTACCATCCTTACTGTTGCTATTACTATCGTTATCATTATCATCATTACCAACATTATGATTACCATTATTAGTACTATTACTACTACTGTTATTGTTGTTGTTGTTGTTATTATTATCATTATTATCATCATTATTATTATGCTTCCTTTTTTGTAATTGGATAGGTTTTGTTTCGTGTGAATGTGTGTGTGTGTGTGTATGTGTGTTAGTATGTGTGTGTGTATGCATCCATGCATTTGTGTGTATTTACATACGCATACACACTTCTATAAGTATACAACTCACACCTATATATGTACACTTTAAACCTGTACGTATCCATGCATCTATGTGTATTTACATACGCATATACACTTCTATATGTACACAACTCACACCTATATGTATCTCTTAAACCGGTTTGCATCAATACATTTATGTGTATAATTACATACGCATACACCCTTCTATATGTATACGTAAGTGTACAACTTACACCTGTATGTATCCATGCATTTTTTATATGTATACAACTCACACCTATATGTGTACACCGTACACCTGTATATACCCATACATTTATGTGTATTTACACACGCATACACCCTTCTTTACGTATACAACTCTCACACCTTTAAACCTCTTTGAATATACATTTTCCACTTAAGAAGACCTCCCTTGTACATACATTTCCGGACCTCCGAGCGAACCGTGACAAAAATAACGCACTTTTTTGTACCAAAAGACCTAACACACTTTCTTGCTTTTGCTTTGGGTGTAAAGTCACGTCCTCTTACTTACTATTTGTGTTCATTAAAAAGCAAAGTGAAATAGATATACTAGTTGTATGATGTAGTGTATGATGTGATGTATGATAGCTGTATGATTGTGCGAGTATATATAGATAGAGGTGCGTCTGTTATTTATTATTATCATTATTATTTTTTGTAAGTGATAACGATTTGTGTGTGTGTGTGTCTGTATATATATATATATATATATATATATATATATATATATATATATATATATATATATATATATATATGTATATATATATATTTTTTTGTTTTTTGTTTTTTGTTTTTCTGTTTTATCTATTTTCATCCTATTTGTAAGTTTATCAGTACTATCGTTCTAAAAGTTACATTTCCATTTATTCATTTTAAAATTTGATTGTAATATTTATAAATTCATTTATTTATCAATCAATTCATCTATATTTATACATTTTTCACCAATCTATCTCTTTATCTATCTGTTATCTATCAATCGAAATACACCCTAGACTTAAGAGCATCTTGCAAAAGCCATCTATGAATGTCTCACCAACCTCCACCCCTTCCACTCCCCTCCCCCCCACTCCACCCCCTTCCAACACCCCTCCACTCCCACTCCACCCCCTCCAACACTTCCCCCCCATCTCTCCACCCCTCCACCCACTCCTACACCTCCCCTTCAGACCCCTCCACCAGCCCCCCCATCCACCTATCCACCCCTTCCACCCCTTCTACCCCCCCCCCCCCCCCCCCCGCCGCGATCATACGACTTCGCAACCGCTATCTAGAAGGTTGTTAGAGGTCAAAGGTCATGCCGAATGGGGGGGGGGGGTATATATGGGAGGGAGGGAGGTAGGGGGGGAGTCGGAGGATAGGAGGTGTGGGGGTAGGGGTGATGAGGGGAAGAGGGGGAAGGGGGAGGAGGGGGAGGGGAAACGAATGGATGGAGGGGGGGTTGATGGGAATTGAAGGGAAAAAGTGATAAGGAGAGAAAGGAAAAGAGAAGAAACAAGAGGAAGAGGGGAAGCAGAGAAGAGGGAAAAGAAAGAAGAAAGGGGAAAGAAAGAGGGAAAGGGAAGAGTTTATGACGAGGCTAGAGGGTAGAAGAGACGGGCAGAGGGGAGAGGGGGGAGAGGGAGGTGGTGGGGCGGGAGGGGGAGGGAGGGAAGGGGGGGGGGCTAAGGGGCATGTGGCAAGCTCCAACCCTCAGTCTGCCGCCAGCCTCCGATGTGGATGGACGTGGCTTCTCCGTCGCTGTCTCCCGCGCTCGTTGAAGTCCGCGTCAAGAAACTTTCACGCCGTGTTTTGAGGTGTGGCCAAGACGCTACAACGGTGCCTTTTTGTTTTCTTTATTTCATTTAATTATCATTAGTTATTAATTTCCTTTTTTTATTATCTAATGCCCCTTTTTTTTCTCTCTCTCTCCCTATCTCTCTCTTTTTCTAGCCATGTTCGCCAATTTCTCTAGACGTTCGTACGCACGGAGGAAATGATAAACAGTACGATTATCATGTATTTAAAAAGAGAATAGAGAAAAAGAGAAGAAGGATGGGAATCACAATGACAATCGCCTGGTGACGACTAAGGACAAGAAGAAAGAAGTGGTGTCGCGAAAGAAGAATAATAATAAGAAGAAAAAAATAAAAAACAAAAGAGAAACGGACGAGAAAGGAAGTCAAAACAATACGAGAGAAAACCCAAAAAAGAAAAAGAAAGAAGGAAGGAAAGAAAGAGAGAGAGAGAGATAATAAAAAAATAGATAGAGAGAGACAGGGAGTAAACGAAAAAATAGAATAAAATAGAACGAGAAGACTAACAAAGAGAAGAAGAAGAAGAAGAAGAATACGACGATAAAGAAGAATAAGTAGAAGACGGGACTACACTCCAATCGCCACGATGCTGTGGTTTCTCTTCGGCGCGCTGCTGTTGACCAAGTGTATGTATTCTATGCTTGTTTCTTATCCTTTTGCTTTTATTATTCTTTTTGCTTTTAATTAGGGATGTCGGGGGATGGGGGAAAGGGGGGGGGGGGGGGGGAGGAGGTGGGAGGAGGGGGGAGGAAGGGGAAAAAAAGGGTATAGGGAAGGTGAGGGGAGGAAGGGAGAGGGAGGGAAGAGAGGGAGGTGGAAAGGAGAGGAGGAGGAGAATCAGGAAGAGGAGGAGGAGGAAGGAAGAAATAAAGGGGAGGAGGGAAGGAAAAAAGAAGAAAGAAGGTGAGGGGAAAAACGGAGAGAAAGGAAAAAGAGAAGAGAAGAAGACTGAAAAAAACGGGAGGTGGAACGTTAGATAAATGTAGTAAGGGAGGGAAGGAAAACAGAAAAGGAAAGAAGAAAAAGGTGGAAAAG
>BOPN01002728.1:22500-25000 GCA_017312705.2 Penaeus japonicus | reverse complement strand
GGGAGATGGGGGTTCCTTTTGGTAATGTTGTTGTATTGTATGATATTTTGTTTTTACTGAAAGGGGTAGGTTATAGAGAGATTTGGTGTATTGTTAATGTGATTGCTGCAAGATCAGGGTATTTCAACTCTCCTTCTGTCCATATAGGTTTTAATTTTTCTATCTCTCTATCTATCTATATCTGTGTGTCTATCTACTTACCTACCTACCTAATTATCCTTCTGTCTATCTCTATTTGTTCTATCTACCTACCAATCTCTTTGCCTACCTACCTACCTAACATACATCAATCTATCTATCTCTATATGTCCATCTACCTACCAATCTATTTATCCATCAATCCATCTATCTCCCCCCCTCCACCCTCTTTTATCACAAACAACCTCTCCTCCTTCAGGAACTCTTTCGGAATGACCAGCGCGTGACCTTGTCTCTCACCAAGCTCTCCGTTTCGGCCTCGGGTCAGTACCGATGCGAGGTCATTGCCGAACACCCGAGCTTCCGCACCGAGGCTTCCACTGCCACCATGACCGTCTTGAGTGAGTATTTTTGGAGATTGTGTTGTAATTTGCTTTGGAATTGAGATGTTTTGGGTTGTGTTTTGCTTTGAGACTGAATTACTTTGAGTTTCTTTGGGTTGAATGTTTTGAATGTGTGTGTGTATCTCTCTCGCTCTCTCTCATTCTCTCTCTTATATCTCTTTATCTCTATCTTTTTTCCCTCTCTCTCACCTCTCTATCTCTCTCTTTTCTCCCCCCTTTCCCTCCCCCCCTCCCCCTCACTCTCTGCGTCAAGGCGCGAAAACTTTCTATCGCAATTTTGGCGGGTAATTGTGTGGTTCGTTGGTTCGAAGCTTCTGTTCTGGTTCGTTTGCGTCTCCTATTCATTTATGTATTTTATTCAACTATTCTGCTTAATTTTTCTGTATATTTTCCTAATTTTATGTAAATGGTTATATCCATTTTGTCTGTTTGTTCCTTTTTAATGTTTATTTCCGTTTTTTGTTTGTTTGTTTGTGAGGGGGGGGGGAGTGAGCAATTAATTTTGGTTTCATTTTTCTTAATCAATTTATACTCCTGCAATCAATGTCTATTGGTAATCCATCTATAGATACTTTTGTCTTTTTGCTTATCATTATTCTGTCTATTACTATATATATCTTTATTGCCTTATCGTGTGAGTATCTACACGGATATATATTCATCTCTATCTAATTATCTACATGCATAATTTCATCGTATATTTTTCTGTTCACATTTATGATGTAAGAAATTAAACGTATAAAGTAGAATAAATAAAGATATCTGCACCCAGTAAGAGAGAATATAAAATAGATAAATAAAAAGATAGATAGATAGACTGATAAACAAAGGGATAGATGAATAGATAAAAAGATCGACAAGCAAATATATAAATGAATAAATGAATAAACAATAACAACACAGCAAACAATAAAATCAAACAAACAAACAAACAAACATAGACTGACAAGACACGAATTATGGATAATTTAATGATAAATAATATGAAAATGATTCCACACTGAACATGTACAAGAATCTCAAATAGATAGATAAATAAATAGACAAATACGTAGATAAACATTCACATCACATAAACAAACCTAAACCTTTCACATTTCGTTACTTTGGAAAAATTACGATCAACTTGGGTACTTTCCCCTTTTTGCCTCCTTCCCTCCCCTCTCTTCTCCCCTCTGTCTCCCCCTTTCCTTCGCTCTCCTCTCCATCCCTCACCTCTATCTCCTCTTTTTCCTTCTTCTCCTCCCCTCTGTCTCCCCTCTGTCTCTCTCTGTCTTTCTCTCTTTCTCTCTCTCTCTCTATCTCTCCTCTCCCTTTTTCCATTTATTCCTTTTCCTCTTTTTTTCCTTCTCTTCCTCTCTCCTCGGCTCTTTCCTTTTCCACTTTCGCCATTTTCCAAAACTCTTTCCTCTTCCATTTTCCTCCTATTGCCTTTAATATTTCTCCCGTTTCCTCTCTTTCACTTCCCCCATTCTCCCCATCCCCCATTCCCCCCTCCCCCACCCCCGTTCCCCCATTCTCCCCACACACACACCCTTCCCCCCTTCTCCCCAACCCCCCTTCCCCCATTCTCCCCCTCCTTCCCCCATTATCCCCCTATACCCCCACCCCCGTACTCCAATTCTCCCCCCTCTCCCCACCCACACCCCAACTCAGCTTCCCCCATTCTCCCCCCACCCACACCCCAACTCACCTTCCCCCATTCTCCCCCCCACCCACACCCCACCCCTTCCCCCCACTCTCCCCACCCACACCCCTTCCCCCCTTCTCCCCAACCCCCCTTCCCCCATTCCCCCCCACCCCCGTTCCCCCTTCCCCATTCTCCCCCCTCTCACCCTCCTTCTCCCCCCATCCCCCTTCCCCCATTCTCCCCCACCCCCTTCCCCCATTCTCCCCCACCCCCCTTCCCCCATTCTCCCCCCACCCACACCCCAACTCAGCTTCCCATTCTCCCCCCA
>BOPN01002728.1:0-10000 GCA_017312705.2 Penaeus japonicus | reverse complement strand
TCTCTCTCTCTCTCTCTCTCTCTCTCTCTCTCTCTCTCTCTCTCTCTCTCTCTCTCTCTCTCTCTCTCTCTCTCTCTCTCTCTCTCTCTCCCTATCTCTCTCTCTCTCTCTCTTCTCTCTCTCTCTCACTCTCTCTCTCTTCTCCTCCTATTCGCTTTTCTTCTACAAACGCCAAATCTGCGCCCTTCTTTGTTTGTTTGTCTCTAAGGGAATTTGCATATTCAACGATCCATTTGTTTTGCCAGTTTTCCTTTTCTTTTTCTTTTCTTCGTCTTTTCCTTCATCTCACCCCACCCCACCCTCCTATAAACCTCTCCTCCCCACCCTTTTCTCCCCCTCCTTCCCACCTTCCCCTCCTCCTTCCCCCTACTCCCTCTCCCTCCTCCCTCCGCCCCCAAACACACACGCTGATCTTTCTCCCCCTCCCCTTCTCCCTTCTCCCTTCTCCCGCACTCTCGCCTCCTCTCCCCCCCCCACTCCCTCCCTCTCCCAAACAATATCTTCTCTCGCTCTCTCCCAAACAACCCTCCCCTCCCCTCTTTCCCTCATCCTTCCCTCCTTCCCCTCCCTTCCACATTTCCCCTCTCACCCTCCCCCCCCTTCCCTCCACGCTTCCCCTCTTCCCTTCCCCCTCTCCCATACAACCCAACCTCTCCCACCCTCTCCCCCACCCTCTCCCCCCAACCCACCCTCTCCGATACAACCCCCCCACCCCCCATCCCCCCCAACCCACCCTCTCCCATACAACCCCCACCCCCCATCCCCTAACCCACCCTCTCCCATCCTCCAACCCACCCTCTCCCCCAACCCTCTCCCTCCCGCTTCCCCCATCCCCCCGGCCCCCACCCTCCCTGTGTGTGTGTGTTTGTATGTATGTGTTTTTGTGTGTGTTTGTATGAGTGTGTGTGTTTTGTATGTGTTTGTATGAGTGTGTGTATGTGTGTTTGTATGTATGTGTTTTTGTATGTGTTTGTATCAGTGTGTATGTGTGTGTGTGTATGTATGTGTTTTTGTGTGTGTGTGTATGAGTGTGTGTGTTTTGTATGTGTTTGTATGAGTGTGTGTATGTGTGTTTGTATGTATGTGTTTTTGTATGTGTTTGTATCAGTGTGTGTGTGTGTGTTTGTATGTATGTGTTTTTGTGTGTGTTTGTATGAGTGTGTGTGTTTTGTATGTGTTTGTATGAGTGTGTGTATGTGTGTTTGTATGTATGTGTTTTTGTATGTGTTTGTATCAGTGTGTGTGTGTGTGTGTGTTTGTATGTATGTGTTTTTGTGTGTGTTTGTATGAGTGTGTGTGTGTGTGTGTTTGTATGTATGTGTTCTTGTGTGTATTTATATGTGTGTGTGTTTGTGTTTTTGTGTGTGTTTACAAGAGTGTGTTGTGTGAATCGAAAAAAAAGAAAGTCACAAAAGTAACATCAAATGATAATCACCAAAATATCGATAAGGCAACATGAACCCTTTTCACCTATATTAAAACCCCGCCTTTTTAAAATCGTAACCGACAGATTTTTGTCCCACTTTTTTTTTGAAAAATACAATCCCTTTAACACGGCCTTGCGCCCAGAGACTAAAAGCGAAAAATAAATTACATTTCACTTGTTGGAACTTCATTTTTGGAAAAAAAAAAATCTTTCTTTTTTTTATGGCGTGCTGTGCAAGGTCCGAGAGGAATTTTATTGAGAGAGGTCGAATCGAGCATGGGTACACGTACATATGTAAACGTAAATACACGTACATGTACCTGAGTATGCACATATGTTCGGACGGAGAAAATTATATTCACGTGAGCTTTCTCCGTCTGTCTGGTTCCATCCCTTTCTCTCTTCTTTTTTTTACTATTTCTTTTTTTTCTTTCTTTCTCTCTCTCTCTCCTTCTCTTTCAGTCTTTCTCAGATTCCCTCTTTCTTCTCTTTTAGCCCTTTCCCTCTCTTCCGTCACACACACACACATACAAACACACATACATACACACACACACACACACACGTCCACTCGAAACTTACGAGGTACGATAATTTCCCAAGTTAATGTTGACAAACCCTCGATATCGTACGCCACCGACATCAACATGCCAAGTGTACGATGACCTCAGATCGCAGGTGAGGGAGATGGACAGCGCTTAAATGAAGATGTATTAGACACATTGCTACGATGGTGCTAATGCCTGTACTTATTTTCGGGTGTTTTTCTTGTTGTTTTTATCCCTCTCTGTTATTTTTTTTATATTCCCTTTTCGCCGCTTCGTTGATGAATTAGAGGAGTGATGAGGATGAGAATGAGGAGGGCGCTGAGAGGCATCGATAGCAAAATTGCAAAAAATTGCAAAAGCACTCGAGACTCAATGATCAAAGGTTGGATGGGTATTTGCTATTGGTAAACATTATCAAAAGATTTTTTTCTCCTGTTTTTAAAGTAGTATGCAGGTTATCCATTTGCTTTTTAATTGATCTCCTAACTGTATACATTTTTTCCCCCCATTTCCTTCCATTTATTGCTTTAAGAATCAACTAATTTTTTTTTCCTCCACCCCCCACCCCTCTCCAATTCCCCCTTTGCCCTTGCCCCTCCCCCTTCCAATCTTCCCCTATTCCCCCATCCCCTCCCCCCTTATCCCATCCTGCCCCCTTCCCCATTTCCCCTTTCCCCTCCTCCCCCATCCCCATCCCCATCCCATCCCCCATCCCATCCCCCCCAATCCCCTCCTCCCCCCTCCCCATTTTCCCCAATCCCTTCCTCCCCCCATTCCCTCCCCCACCAATCCCCTCCAACCCCACAACCCAACAGGAGAACCGCTGTCCCCCCCGGTTCTTGTAGGAGCGAAGGAGATCTACGAACCGACGGAGCTGATCAAGATCGGGTGCCAGCCGAAGCGGCCCTTCCACGGGAACCACATGCCGACCCTCCAGTGGTTCCTCGAGGGGAGCCAGGTGCGTCGCTCGGGCTGGATGGACGCCGCTAGCTTGATGGATGCTGACATGTGTGCGTGTGTGTGTATATGTATATGGATATATACATATATATATATATATATATATATATATATATATATATATATATATATATATATATATATATATAGAAAGAGAGAGAGAGAGAGAGAGAGAGAGAGATGTGTGTGTGTGTGTATGTATATATATATATATATATATATATATATATATATATATATATATATATATATATATATATATATATATATATATATATGTATGTATATATATATATATATATATATGTATATATATATATATATATATATATATATATGTATATATATATATATATATATATATACATATATATATACATATATGTGTATATATACACACATACAAACACACACACACACCCTATGTGTGTGTATTTATGTATGTGTATATGTATTTATATATATATATATATATATATATATATATATATATATATATATATATATATATATATATATATGTGTGTGTGTGTGTGTGTGTGTGTGTGTGTGTGTGTGTGTGTATATATATAATATATATATATATATATATATATATATATATATATATATATATATATATATGTACACACACACACACACACACAGTATGTGTGTGTGTGTGTGAACCTTGGCACAGACTTGTTCGTTCCACATGTGACATATTTTATAAGGCCAGTCCGAGTTGTTCTTTAATTTGCGAGAACACAAAAGCGCTCGTTTTCTTTTCATGAACATTTGGAATAATTCATGAACACCTTTTGATGCTACTTCTTTTACCTACTTATTCATCTTCATTCATCGCTCAGAGCTTACACGTTCATTCAATTACTCACTCACTCATTTACGCATTATGCATACATATTATTCACTCATTCATTCATTCACTTACTCACTCATTCATTCAGTTGTGCGTTATGCATACATATTATTCACTCATTCATTCATTCACTTACTCACTCATTCATTCAGTTGCGCGTTATGCATACATATTATTCACTCATTCATTCATTCACTTACTCACTCACTCACTCAGTTACGCGTTATGCATACATATTATTCACTCATTCATTCATACACTTACTAACTCACTCAGTTACATCCGCATTTATTCATTTCTACTCACACAATATGATCATGATTAACTTGTTACTAAATTACGTAATTATCCTTATCTATCTACTTTACTTGTTACTCATTAACTCATTCACTCACAGTCTAAGTTACGATATTCATTTACCCATCTCCTCTATGACTGAATACCCGTTTTGTTATTCATTCACTTAATTACTCATTTTTATGCTGTTATTCATTAGTTCGTGTCCATCCAAGATTACTCATGTATTAATCGTAAATCTTTTTGACTCATGTACAGTCCCTCACTCACCAATGCATTCTATTCCGTAAACTTATTCACTCATTTTATTACTTAATGACTCATTAATTCACTAGAGTAGTCAATTACAACCTGACTCACTCGCTTATGCACTGAGTAATTCAGTTATACACTCACTCACTCACTCACTCACTCACTCACTCACTCACTCACTCACTCACACAGCTTTTAATTTGCTATTCAGCTACTCACTCACTTACCCACTCACTCACTTTGCAACCCATTTTACACACTCATTCACTCACTCCCCCTTTCAGTAACCCAGTTACACACTCACTCACTCACTCACTCACTCGCCTATCCAATTACACACTCACTCGCCCTTTCAGCTACCCAATTACACACTCACTCTAGCAAGCACTCGCTATTTCAGCGACCCTATTATACACTCACTCACTCAATCATTCACTCACACGTAACCCTCCTTCTACCCCCCCCCCCTCCCCCCTCGAAAGGACATCCCATGGCCCATAAATCACTGATAAGGAGTGTGTCCCCTACTCCCCCTCCCTCCTCTCCCCCCTCGTTACAGTCATCTCATCTCCCTCCCTCTTGTTATCGTCATCTCCCTCTTCTATCCTCTTTCCATCTCTATTTCCTTCTCTTTATGGTGTGTTTTTTGCTTATCTGTTCTTTTTTTTACGTAAAGGATGTTTCGTCCATTTTTCTTTCCCTTTCTTTTTTTCTCTTCTTTGTTATTTTGTTTCTCTTATGTATATCCTTTCGCTCTTCCTTCTTCCAATCATCCTTCTTCCTATCTTACTCTTTCTTCTTCTCTTTCAATTTTTTTTTTACCACGTTTTCCTTTTTCTCTTTCATGAACACACCAAATTCCATCATCATTTCACAAATAATTTAATAATAAATGATACTAATTGCTACATTTTTCTCTGTCTCCTCTTCCTTCACTCTTGCCTCCCCCCCCCCATCATCCTCTTTCCATCTCTTTCTCTCCTCTCTGTTATTTTCCTCTTTTATTTGCTCCTCTTCTCCCTACTCCTTTACCTCCCTTCCCCCTCCTCCTCCACATCCACATCCCCCTCCTCCTCCTCATCCTATTCTTCTTCTTCTCCTCCTCCATATCCTCCTCCTCCTCCTCTTCCCTCTCCTCCTCCTCCTTCTTCTCCACATCCTCCCCCTCCCCCCTCCCCCTCCTCCTCCTCCCCCTCCTCCTCACCATCCTCTCTCCCCCCTCCTCCTCCTCCCCCCCCTCCTTCAATCTCCCCATCCCTCCTCCTCCTCCACATCCTCCCCCTCCTCCTCCTCCCACATCCTCCTCCTCCTCCTCTTCTCCCTCCTCCTCCTCCTCCTCCTCCTCCCCCCCTCCTCCTCCTCCTCCCCCTCCCCCTCCTCCTCCTCTCCCCCCCTCCTCCTCCTCCTCCTCCACAGGTCGAGGCAGAATGGGTAGCTCCTTACGGAGGACACCGTGGCCAGGCCTTCACCGGGCTCGCTCTGCACGTGCCGGGAGAACAGGTCAGTTAATGGGTCAAAGGTCATATTTAATTATTTTGTAGTTTGTCTTTTATATATGAATGTATATATATTTTTTTCTTTCTTTCTTTCTTTCTTTTTTCTTTTTTTTTCTTCTTTTTTTTCTTTTTCTTTCTTATTCTTGTTTTTCTTTCTAGGGCTAGTATCTATTAATGGGATTGTTTCGAGTGTTTATTTATTTTTTCGTATTTGTTCTTTCTTCGTCTGGTTGATTATCTATTCGGCTTTGTCTTTGTTTATACTGTTTTGTTCCGTGCGGTGTGCCTCTTGTGTCGGTGTGTGTTTTGTTTATCGGATAAATATTTTTGTATGTTTCTGTCTCTGTCTGCTTCTGCTCCCTCTTTCTCTACCGCTTTCGCTCTTTCTCGTTCTCTCTCTCGCTCTCTCTCTCTCTTTCTCTTTCTCTCTCTCTCTTAATCTGACACATTCGTTTTATCTGTAAATATTTTGATCTATCTATCTCTCTTCATTTCTTCTCCTTCTCCTTTCCCCTCCACTCTTCCCCCTCTTCCTATCTCTCCCGTTTACCCCTCCTCTCCTTCCTCCCTCCCAATTCTCTCCCCTCTTCTCTCCTTCCCCCCCTCCCCCACTTTCTCCTCTCACACCTCCCACCGTAAACCTTTTCACTCTTCTCCCTCTCCCTTTAACTCCCCTTTACCCCTCCTCTCCCTCCCCCCTCCCCATCCTCTCCTCTCTCTCCGTCCCCCACCGTCTCCTCTCACTTCTCCCACCCTTAACCTTTTCACTCTTCTCCCTCTTTCTTTAACTCCCCTTTATCCCTCCTCTCCCCCTTCTCCCTACCTCCCCCACCCCACCCTATCCTCTCTCCCTCCCTCTCTCTCTCTCTCTCTCTGTCCCCCCGACCCCTTCCCCCAGCCTCTACCCCTCCTCCCACCCGCTAACCCTTTCACTGTTGTCATAGTACCGGTTGATTTGCATAATGAAAGAAACCTCGGAAATTGGGTCGTAAAGATCGGAAACCAAAACATGAACGTTGGAATAAATCAATTAAGGTGATTCCTCGTGGCGTGTTTGTCTTCGTTGTGATTGCTTTATCGCTTTCGTCCTTTTATTTTCATTTTTCTGGTTTTTTTTTCGATTTTTGCTTTTGGATTCTATTCTCTGGATTAGTGAAGGGAAAGAGAGAGAGAGATAGAGAGAGAGAGAGAGAGAGAGAGAGAGAGAGAGAGAGAGAGAAGGAGAGGCATAGAGAGTAAAGGAGGGAGTAAGGGAGTGAGGGCGAGAGAGACGAGAAGGGGTGAGAGAGAGAGAGGACAGACAGGCAGATAGACATACAGACGGAAGCTCGTGAGTGAAAGAGAGAGAGAGAAAAGAAGAGAGAGAGAGAGAGAGAGAGAGAGAAAGAGAGCGAGAGAGAGAGAGAGAGAGATAGAGAGAGAGAGAGAAGAAAAGACAACAGACAGAAAGATCCGGGCAAATCAGAATCAATTGAAATCTCGAAGTCCAGATTTCCGAAACTAAAACGAACCGAAACGAAACTAAGATTTTGGCAATTTCCTCCTTTTTAATATATATATTTTTTCCTTTCTTTCTTGTTTTCTATCCATTCATCGTCTTTTAGGCTGGAATAACGAGATAGTGAATTGAATCGGCAAATGTTAAGACTTCAAGAATGAAATGAATGAGCTCGGAATTGAAGTGGAGATGAAGAGTGCGAATAGTGGAAATAGCGACAGTGCGAATAAGGTGGTATCTCAGTGGAAGGAAGATGCAATAAAAGTAATATTGGAAATGATGATGATGACGATAATAATGTTAATGATAAAAATCACAACAATGATGAGAATGAGAATGATAATAATGGTGATATTGATGATGGTGATAAAGATGTTTATAATGATGATAATAGTGATGATATTAATGATAATAATAATGATGATAATGATAATGATAATTGTAATAGGGATAAGGATGATAATAATGATCATGATAAAAACGATAATAACAACACTGATTATCATAATAATGCTGATTATGATAGCAATAAGGATAATAAGAGCAATGGCAATATTGATAGTTATAAAAATGATAATGCTAATGTAAATGATGATGAAAATAATGATGATGATAGTGGCGGTAACTATGATACTACTACTACTACTAATGATAATAACAATAATAAAGATAATAATGATGGATATAATGATAATAGAGAGTAATGACAATGATAAGTATAATAACCTAAGATAATACTAAGGATCACAAATAATTATATCAACATCCTTAATCAATACAAAATACATCCTATTTTCTTGAAATTTTGAAAACTACATGAAAATAAATCTTCTCCAATCAATAAAAAAAGAAGAAAACAACAGAAACAAAGAAAGCAATATATCTAAGACAAACAACCAAAAAGCATAAAATCAAACACAAATAAATAGATATTTAGAATAACAGAGAAATAAATAAATAAACAAAACATAAGGAAAACACATGACCTCCCGACCAAATGGGGTCATAGCAAGAACGGACAACAAGCGACTTCATAACGAATAGCTTCATGACGAAGAGGAGATAACGAAGAGGGAATAATAAAGAGGAAATAACGAATAGCTTCACAACGAAGAGAGGATAATAAAGATTAGATAACGAAGAGGGGATAATAAAGAGGAAATAACGAATAGCTTCACAACGAAGAGGGGATATTAAAGAGGAGATAACGAAGAGGGAATAATGAAGAGGAGATAACGAAAAGGGGATAATAAAGAGGAGATAACGAAGAGGGGATATTAAAGAGGAGATAACGAAGAGGGGATAATAAAGAGGAGATAACGAAGAGAGGATAATGAAGAGGAGATAACGAAAAGGGGATAATAAAGAGGAGATAACGAAGAGAGGATAATGAAGAGGAGATAACGAAAAGGGGATAATAAAGAGGAGATAACGAAGAGGGGATAATAAAGAGGAGATAACGAAGAGGGGATAATGAAGAGGAGATAACGAAGAGGGGATAATAAAGAGGAGATAACGAAGAGGGGATAATGAAGAGGAGATAACGAAGAGAGGATAATAAAGAGGAGATAACGAAGAGGGGATAATAAAGAGGAGATAACGAAGAGGGGATAATGAAGAGAAGATAACAAAGAAGGGATGATAAAGAGGAAATAACGAAAGAGAAGTACATTAGAAGATGACAAAGGGAAGATTGCATAGAGGAAATAACGAAAATGTGATAACGAAGAGAAAAGAACATAAAAATAGAAGAACATAACGAAGAGGAGATAAACAAGAGACGATAAAGAAGATAGAGGAGACAAGAGAAGAGAACAACTAGAAGATAATAAAGAGAAAATAACGAAAACAAATGACAAGAGGGGACAGCAAGGAGTTAATGAAGAGGAGACAACGAAAAGAGAATAACGAAAACAAAATAACAAGGAGAGAATAGCGTAAAAAGACAATAAAGGATAAATAACGAAAAGGAGATACCCAAAACAAGATAACAAAGAGAAAACAAAAAATACAATGAGGATTAGATAATTAGTCTCTTCAAAGAGGAAAATGTTATCCTATTTTTTCTTTCTTATTATCTTTTACAAACCGATGAAGGTGAGGAAAAATACGAAAAATATAACAGATAAAAAAAGAAAGAAAAAAAAATCTCAACGTCTCTCATCAGAAAAAAAGTGGGAACACCTCATGAACAAAGAAAGAAAATAAATAAATAAACCAAAAGCAGAGAAAAACAAAAGACAAAAAACAAAAACAAGAAAGAATACCGCCTTTACGAACGTCTCAATCCTTACATATAACGAACTTAAATCACGTTTTCCCCTTAATAGACAAATAGATGTGTTACAGGAGACCTTATGAATCTCCTATTATGAATTATCCTATTATGTTCTGTCCTATCTTCGCCCAATTGTCTACGAGCTGTTGCTAATATGTACAAATGTAAAGTGTACTTAAGTCATTTTACACGCGTTCGGATACGAGTGTTTGGTTGTGTGCTCTCTCTTTCTCCCTCTCTCTCTCTCTTTCTTGTTCTCTCTTTCTTTCTCTCTCTCTCTCTCTCTTTTTCTCTCTCTCTCTCTCTCTCTCTCTCACTCACCTCTCTCTCTCTCTCTCTCTCTCTCTCTCTCTCTCTCTCTCTCTCTCACTCACCTCTCTCTCTCT
>BOPN01002727.1:162240-164740 GCA_017312705.2 Penaeus japonicus | reverse complement strand
GAGAGAGAGAGAGAGAGAGAGAGAGAGAGAGAGAGAGAGAGAGAGAGAGAGAGAGAGAGAGAGAGAGAGAGAGAGAGAGAGAGAGAGAGAGAGAGAGAGAGAGAGAGAGAGAGAGAGAGAGAGAGAGAGAGAGTGAGAGAGAGCGAGAGAGTATTATATATAGATAAAGAGCGAAAGTGGGGAAAAGAAACATTGGAAGAAAACAGACACGGAGGAGGAGAGACAGAAAATGAAAGAGAGACAAAGAGAGGAATCAAACGCACGTAATATATTTCAAACCTAATAGCTAATCCATCGGTATAAAACTGATACCATCCACTTATTAAACGAAACATCTTTGTCTGGCTTAATGTTTTATTTATTTATTAATTTATTTGTATCCTTTATCATTATTATCTTTCATTGTCTATCCTTTCCTGTTTTACTTTTTTCATATTTTCTCATTCCCTTCCATCTCCTTCTTTATCATGGATTATCCCAATTCTTCTCTTTCTTATCACAACCCCTACCCCTTTACCTCTTTCATTTCGGTTCCTTTTCCTCTTCCCTTTCCCCTTTATTTCCATTTGTTTCTAATGCATTATCTCTCTCTCTCTCTCTCTCTCTCTCTCTCTCTCTCTCTCTCTCTCTCTCCCTTTCCCCCCCACTTTAGGTCAGGGCTTTAACATCCAACCCATTTGCCTTAACCTCTTTTCTGATTTCCCCCCCTTCCCTCCCCCCACCCCCCCTTACCCTACCGCCCCTCCCTCCCCCCTCCCCCGCCCCTACTTTTTTCCGATTTTTTTCCCCTCTTATTAGGGGGCAAATTGAGCCCAGAGAGAATCCACGCCTAATAATGTTAGCTTAGTAGGTCACCACGCTTGTAACTACAGGATTTGTCTAATAAAGGTAATGTAGCTAGAGTTGTTTTGATATATATTTCATTATTCTGATCTGTTTAATTATTGTCATCTCGTTTATTTTGGGTTTTATTTATCCGTTTATGTATTTCGTAACGTTTCATCGTCCTTGAAAGGGTAGTGGAAAAAAAACGAAGAAGAAGAAGAAGAAGAGAGAGAGAGAAAGAGAAATAGAAAAGAGATAGAGTGTATGTGTGTGTGTATTGGTGTGTGTGTATTGGTGTGTGTGCATTAGCGTGCGTGTGTATTGGTGTGTATGTGTATTGGTGTGTGTGTGAGTGTGTGAGTGTGTGTGAGTGTGTGTGATGTGTGTGTGTGTGTGTGTGTGTGTGTGTGTGTGTGTGAGTGTGTGTGAGTGTGTGTATGTGTGTGTGTGTATGTGAGAGAGAGAGAGAGAGAGAGAGAGAGAGCAATACATAGAGAGAGAAACACTTGGAGATATTGTGTCTCCCTCCCTTTCTTACTCCCCCATCTTCCCTTCCCTCACCTTCCCCCACGTTCCCCTACCTCTCCCTCCCTCCCACATCCCTCGCTCCCTCCCACCCACCCACCCTTCTCCTTTCCTCTCCCTCCCTGTCCCCTCCCCCCTACCCTTACCCCTACCCCTACGCCCTCCCCCCTCCCCCCTTACCCTCCCCTCCCAACCGCCCCACAGTCCGCGTACACCGAATCATAAGTTAAGTGCGGTTTCCCCCTTCCGCCTTAGTCCCGTTTGAAGAAGCTCTTTGACTTACGAAGCATCGCCGCGGAGATGTTCGTCCGCTTTCGGATGTGAAGTTGACGTTCATCTGGCGTTCACTGACTGGGAACGACCGTGTGAGCGGGATGTTAGATGTTGGTTTTAAGTCTTTCATTTTTCAATTTCATGTTTTCTCTGGCTTTGTTTGGTTGTTTGATTCTCACTTTCTCGCGGTTTTCTCTTTTTACTTTCTTTCTTCTTTTTTTCTTTCTTTTTTTTTCTCTCTCATTTCTCTTCGTCTCTCTCGGTTTTCTCGTTTTACTTTCGTTTTTTTTTTCTCTCATTTCTCTTCATCTTGATCTTTTTCTCTTATTTTTTTCTATCTCTTCTCTTTCTATCTATTCTTTCCTTCTCTTCCTCTTCGTTCTTCTTTTTATTATCTCTTCTCTTTCTATCTATTCTTTCGTTCTCTTCCTCTTCTTTTTTTTTCTTTTTTCTTTTTTTTTGTTTAATTCTCTATTGTTTTACTTATTCATGCTTTCTTTCTACATGTTCTTTTTCATTATCTTTAAGATATCTTTCCTTTTCATTGGTGTTATATCTATTCCTAAATTTTCAATTCACACTTTTCACTAACATTTTTTCTTTCATTTATCTTTTGATCTTAATTTTTTTTCTTTTACAACTACTTCTAAATGCATGTTCTGCTGTCTATCTGCATATTAATGAATCTTTCTGTGTCCTTTTATGGTAGTATGTACCTTCATCAAGCTTCTCATTTAGTCTTCAAGTTCCTTTCTTTATATCATTTTGTCTCTCTTTCTCTTTCTCTTCCTCATTCTCTCTCCCTCCCTCCCTCCCTCTCTCTCTCTCTCTCTCTCTCTCTCTCTCTCTCTCTCACTCTCTCTCTCACTCTTTCTTT